>JAEQML010078185.1:0-12552 GCA_016904865.1 Pissodes strobi | reverse complement strand
CATACGTGTGTACCTGAAATGTGTAAACGTAGCACATTTACATCGTAAAATTGTGCAACCCTGTGTCTGCATCTATATACATCGTCACAATGCGAACACCTCGTAATCGTGATTTGGTGTGCTGTATGGGTTGGTACCAACTGATTAATTGGCGGCATGAGATATATTGGCCTGTGGCACTCATATATGAAGTAGGGTAATTGATAACTAAGGAGAATCTCGAGCGGTTGCGTTGGATATTTCGAAGGCATTCGACAGAACTTGGCATGACAGATTGCTCATTAAACTGCCGTCCTTCGGACTACCAGCCTCTTCCTGTAGCTGGCTTGCCCGTTTTCTTTAAGAACCGATCTCTGCACGTTGCAGTTGATGGACACATCTCAGACACATTCAGCATTAACGTGGGCGTGCCTCAGGGCGTAGAGTACCTTCACCAACTCTGTTCCTTATCTTTATTAATGACCTGCTGACCAAAACCAATAATCATGTTTACAGTTTTGCAGATGACAGTACCCTTGTCTCCCAATTTATATCGGAAAAACCTTTACCAGCGACTGAGACATATGAACAAGATCTGGAAAGGGTTCGAACTTGGGGCCACAGAAATTTACTTGCGGCTAAATTGACAATATCACTTTTGTACCATCGCATATTTCGCTTTTCGCATGGCCCTCCGCTCGCTACGGGGGCTCAAGCAAAGGAAACTAACCAGGTGCTAACCCAAACTAACCCAAGACATACCCAAAAACGAGAAAAAACAGTTTAAAAATATAACCTTAAAAAAAATTTTAAACCGACGGGGTTTGAACTCGGGTCGCCGAAGGGAAGGTTAACCATGCAGACCCCTAGACCATGGGCACATACAAACGACTGGTTGCATCGCGAAGACATGGCGCGCACGCTGGAACAAAAGTGACATTGTCAATTTATCCGCAAATCAGAAATTTGGTCCAGCTCAATGCAGCAAAAACTTAAGCGACCACGTTTACCAAGAAAACCCATACGGCGGGCCCTGACATCACTATGGCAGGATCGACCATTCCTTCATCCTCGTCAATCGGACCACTGGGTGTCTCGGTCAAGAGCCTGCATATATGTCCTGGCATGACCACGTTGCTAACATGGGTAAAATCAGCCTCGCAGAAGCTTGGTGCGCTATTTCACTACAAAAAACTGTATACACCTGCACCGTACCACACCCTGTTTTGCAGATATTTTCACGGCAGATATTCTAGGATTTGGCCCGCCTCATCCTGACCGCAGCAACGCCTGTCGGACAGTCACGACAGACGGCAACAGCGCATCCGTTCGTTTTACGTTCGCTTTACAAGGACTCCTTCGTCTTGCGCACTGCATCGCTGTGGAACTCATTCTCAGGACATCCGTTTCCCCCAAACTACACTCTACAGCTATTCAAGAACCGTGTCAATCAGCATCTTCGCACACACGCCGCTCGTCGAGTGCCATAGGATCTCCCTTTAGTGTGGCGCGCTAATTGCCGACTGGACCCATATGATTATAATATAATAATTGAAAAGCTCACAATTTTACTGCGTGAGGGTCTAGATTCCATATACAGTGAAGACCACGGTACACCTACCTAAACACGGTATGTCAGCTTTCCGAAAAATGACAGTTCGTATACTACGTCACGTGTGGAATCTATATGTAAAATACAGGGAAAATCTGCAACACACTTGATGTCACGTTGTAATTTTTCGAACGGCTGACATATCGTGTTTAGGTGTATCGTGGTGAGGACCTAGAGTCTCCCCCCCCCAACCCCCTTCTAAGTTATGACTTGTTCGGTATATTGTGATGCAATTTGGAACGATAATATATCAACAAGTTCTGGCATATTTGACATATCAACTACAGCTTTAAATGTCAAGATGACAGCTAGGCGCGCTTTCGGAATATTTTTAAAAAGAAATGGGGGTCGAGTGATACCTCATTTGGAGGTATTTTTATGCTCAAAGCGTTCTCTAATTTTGAAAAAAAAATGGTTCACTATTTTCCAAATAATAACCAATGATATTGGTTATGACTAACCCTATTACTTTTTTTACCTATTAGATGTAATTATTTATTGCTGCTGTCATACGGTTTTTCAATCTTTTTTATTTTATCCCTGGTTTTTAACATCTGCATTTAGGATTGACAGAAAATATTCTTAGTTTGAAATTATCTAAAAAATTGAGCGAGTCTGCTAGTACTCGAGACACTGATGTGTAAACATATTCTATAACGACCTCATCGTCATGAAAATCTAATGCCACCTTAGACCGCGTTGCGCCTGAATATAGGCAACCACCTATTTGGATTTGGTTGCCTATATTCTGACGTTAGAAAGAACACGTTTTACACCAACGCGGTTACAGACAGCCTGCAAAACACATTCCCGTCATAGTTTGTACCTTACCGAATACGGTATAAACTGTGCTGACGTGCGTTGTTTAATGTTTACATTTGTAACGTTTACATTAGAATGTCTAATATTACACTTCTCGCATAGCCCTCCGCTCGCTTCGCTCGTTACATGGGCGCAACGAACAAAAACTAACCCATGATATGCCCAAAATCAAGAAAAAATCTTTTTACAAATATAAGCTCAAGAAAATTAAAAATAGGATAAAAAGTCTTAAAGGCTTCAGGTATCTGGATATGATGCAAAATACAATTACTCCTCTTATTGATGATGTTGTTGCCCAAATCCCACATGTTTTCAAAAGGAGCCCTGCCTCACTATTTTTGGCAAGTCAAAAATTACCTGAATGAGGCTTATGAAAATGGGCGAATTAGTCGTCGAGGTCCTACCAAATGGCCAGTTCGATCGTCAAGCCTAACGCCTCTAGATTTTTTTCTTTGTGGATACGTTAAATATGAGGTTTTATAAAACGGCTCCCGGCTCATTGAATGAACTAAGATAACGCATCAGAAGCTTGTTCTAGAATAAACGCCACAGATGCAGCACAATATGTCAGGGAGGAATTTATCCATATAATATTTATGTCAGGAGTTCCATGGCAGTCATTTTCAACATCTGGTGAAATAGCCACTGTTTTCAAAATCTGTACCTTTAGTTTTCTCCCCTCCTATTTATATTATTTTCTAATTTTTTAGTTAGAGATGTTTCATTATTATTTATTTACTGTTAAATTGTGTTTTATTTTAAAACATATCCACTGGCTAAAATTGCTTCTAGGCAGAGTTATAGTCCGAATTATACACATTTGTAATGACGTCATACTGGCAGCTCTAAATGTATGTTCCCTAATATTTATTTTGCAACAAATTACTGATGGTTAATCAACAGTGATATTTTTACTTTATTTTACTTTGGGTATATTAAAGCGCTTAAAAGTGTCCATGCATAATTTATTTGTCCGCGACCTTATAAATTAAGGCTATTAAAATTGCATGAAAAAGCACGATCTTTTAATTTAACTTACCGACATTTATGTGTAGACAAAGCCGGATGGATCCATAGAAAGTGCAAAAGTGGAGGGCAGTTGGCGCCTTATGCACTTCGAAACAAGCGTTAGGGATAGGGCCAAGTATTCGATGCGATACCCTGCATGCGCAATGGCGAAACAGGAATAATAAGTATTATTATGGCTTTGCATGGCCCTTCGCTCGCTACGGGGGCGCAATCAACAAGAACTAACACGAGTAAAATTAAGAAACAAACTAATTTAGTAAAAGCAAAGATAACTTTAAAAAAGGAAAGCAAAACGTCTGTCGCGACCGACGGGAATCGAACCCGCAGGGCAAAAATGACACTAATGACAGTCAAAACCTCTACCTACTACACCACCGAGGTGTTGAAGGAATTTCGCTGGAACGTAAAAACATGGATAATTCCGATATTTCGGCCATATTACGCATGCACGGTATCGCATCGAAAATTTAGCCCTATTCCTATCCTAGACGCTTGTCACCTCGAATGTCAGTGAGCAGGTTTGGTTTGCGAAAACGCGGAACACGAACTACGAACACACCACACACCATAATCGAAACGAATTTTGCGTCATTCAGACCACAAAATTACAAGAATAATAAATAACCAGAAGCCAATCTTTCCGCGTTGCTAGGCTTTGGTTGCCGTGACCTTGCACTACTTGATCCGCCGAAATTCCGCCGAAACTCGCCAGTGTCGGCGCTCATAGCCGGATAACAAGCAATGTCTAAGATGCACCCTCTATTACACTGGCGAATAACCACCTAAAAATCGATATTTATGTAAATGGACCTGGCGCATCCGATTTTGGAGTTCGCCAGGCAATCCAGAATTGCGAAACTGGTCAAAATTGGCCAATTTCTGAAAAATCTCAAATTTTATGTGATATTTTAAATTTTTGCTTTTCACCTTATATCTCCCTTACTTTAACTCTGATTGAATAAAATTTTTTAGGAGACTCAATTTGGACATTTGTTATCATGAGTGACATGAGACAAATGCAAAAAAAATGTACTGGTTACCAGTTTTATTTTTTTTTAAGTTGGTGGCACGAAATTTCTTAAAAATGCAGTAACAAATACTCGATCGAGAAAACTTTTTTGCTTTTAGAGATAGATGTATTAGTAAGCAACAAAGTTGCAGCCAAAGAACCGAAAAAACTTTTTTCTACTACCGTGCGTAAAATACTCACTTTACGCACTCTCTAAGATTCGTAAAATAGGCCTTTTTAATGTGCAGTGCGTAAAGTAAGTTATTTTACGCACTAGTGCGTAAAGTAAAGCTGACATATTTTTTGACGTTTACTGACATATTTTTTGACGTTTAGGACAGTGCGTAAAATAATATATTTTACGCACTAGTGCGTAAAATAATTAATTTTACGCAGTAGTGCGTAAAGTAATATAATATTATTTTAATTTTTTCATATATTTTTCGATAGTAGAAAAAATTTTGTATGCTACTCATGTGTAAAGTACCCTTTTTTTTATTCATGAGATTGTCGCATTCGCCTACGGCTCATGCGACAATATTCCCATTCATAAAAAAAGATTCACTTTACACACTTGTTGCATAAATAACTATTTTATTTCGGTGATTTTTTTGACAACAACTTTAGTTTTCAAAAAAACGATGCTGCAATAAAACACTTCGACTGGCGCGTCGCAACAGTTGACTAACGGGGCGTCCGAGGTGAGCGATTTGCAGCGAACGCGAATCAGTAGCGATGCAGTGCGACTATATTAATTTTTCGTACTGCATCGTCAGCGCTTCGCATTCGCGTTTGTTGCAAATTGCTCACCTAGGACGCCCCCGTATGGCTCTATTTTCCGAAATTCCGCCGAAATTCGCCAGTGTAGGCGCTACGGCTCGGCTGTAGTAGGTAAACGGATCGTCTAAAATATGGTAAAATTCTAGCTGTTGGAAATGCGGGGTTATACTTTGGATGGATTTTCCCTTATTGAGTGTTTCGTGTTTTAATGGATTTTTGGACGAGTTAACTTATATTATACACTAAAATCGATTAATAGAGAGTAACCCAAAACCATAAGTTAATAATTTAGCAAAATAAATATATTGGTTAGAAAATAAGTAGTTTTATTTATTAGCATCTTTAAGATCCTAGGAATGATTAAATCGCTGAAAACGCCAGTATAAATAACTAACCGAACATTGATTGAACGACTAACCAAAACTAACCAAATCTATTAAAATTGATTATAACGTATCGGAACCGGTTCAAATGACTAAGTAAAATAAGTAGATACTAAGTACCTCACTTGGACGACTAATCAAAACTGACCTAATCTATTAAAATTTATTATAACGTATCGTAACCATACTGTGATACTCGTGACTTTTCTATTTGTAAATATGAATACCTATATTTTTATGTACTATATTAATAGATAAATTTGCATATTAATGAAATATCTGGCAGCGTTAATATAGCGGAGTATTTTGATATGATAGGATTCAACAGGACATTATTATTTGGAATGGTTTTAAAATTAAAACTGAAGCCCATATTATGCTGAAAACTCATCAAAACGGATATCTGTGAATTTGAAAAACACTGATGGTTTGGAAAAATTCTTAAATAAACGGTACTAATTTCTCGCTTATTGGAATTAAAAAAAAAGTTGGAACATAGCTCCGCCACTGAACTGGGAAAAATTGGAAAGTCAATATTTCATTAGTAAAGTAGCTTTATCTTATTTTCCCTAGGAAAACAAATAAGTGCATATTATTTGCCTTACTAATTGGTAAATAAGTACAGACTTTGAAGAAAATCGTTGGAGCTGTTTCCGAGAAAATCGAGTTAGTTCATTTTTCTCAAGAGTAAAGGGACTGCACCAATTTTTCACAGAAAAACGGGATAGCACGTATTATTTGCCTACTAAATTGTGAACATATAGAAAATCTAATGAAAATCGTTAAGGCCGTTTTTGTGAAATCCAATTTTTTTATATTATTCTTTATATAAATTATCCTTAATTGTAATGTTAAAGAAAAAATTTATAAAACGTCTGGAGATATTGTCGAAACTCCTAAATAATAATTCTGGTAGAAATCGGACTAATGGTTTTGGAGAAAAGTCGTGTGACGGACAGAGACACACACACAGGGACACAATTTTGTGTTTTTCAGAATTTAATGTTTTTTGGACTCTAGGATCCCCATAATTCATCGAGATTGGCAAAAAGTCGCGACAAGCAAATTACACGTGATGGAAGTGAATACTTCTTTATCGATGTTATAAGAGAGAAAGAGTGTAATAAATTCTAATAGATTTGGTGAGTTTTGGTTAGTCGTCTAATCAACTTTCGGTTAGTTTTACTTAGTTTCAAATTATTTTACTTATTTGAGCTGGCTCCGATACGATATAATCAATTTTAATAGATTTGGTTAGTTTTGGTTAGTCGTTGAAGCAACTTTCGGTTAGTTCGTCATAGTCTCAACTTATTTTAGTCATTTGAACCGGTTCCGATACATTATGAAAATTTTTAATAGGTTTGGTTACTTTTGGTTAGTCGTTGAAGCAACATTCAGTTAGTTTCACTTAGGCTCAACTTATTTTAGTCATTTGAACTGCTTATAACAGATATATCATTTACATGCAAAACAATCTATTAATTTAGTACATAAAAAGATAGGCATTCATTTTTACAAATAAAAAGTCACGAGTATAACGGTACACGTAATAGAAGTGAATACTTATTGACCGAGTCTCAACTTATTTTATTTATTTGAGCCGGTTCCGATACATTATAATCAATTTTAAAAGATTTGGTTAATTTTGGTTAGTCGTCTAATCAACTTTCGGTTAGTTTCACTTAGTCTCAACTTATTTTAGTCATCTGAACCGGTTCCGATACATTATGAGAATTTTTAATAGATTTGGTCGTCGAAGCAACTTTCGCTTAGTTTAACTTAGTCTCAACTTAGTTTACTTATTTGAGCCGGTTGCGATACGTTATAATCAATTTCAATAGATTTGATTAGTTTGGGTTAGTCGTCCAATCAACTTTCGGTTAGTTTTACTCAGTCTTAACTTATTTTACTTATTTCTTATTTGAGCCGGTTCCGATATGTTATAATGAGTTTTAATTGATTTGGTTAGTTTGGGTTAGTCGTCTAATCACCTTTTGGTTAGTTTCACTTAGTATCAACCTATTTTACTTATTTGAGCCTGTTCCGATACGTTATAATCAATTTTAATAGACTTGGTTAGTTTGGGTTAGTCGTCCAATCAACTTTCGGTTAGTTTATTCTCAACTATAGTTCAGCACTGTATAAACAATGGTTCAGCTATCCCGCCTTTCGTACTATTTTCTTAATAAGATGGATAATATTAAATCAGTTAAAATGCAGTAAGCACGCTCATGGAATTCTGGCTGTGACGTGGACTGAAGGTCACCTAGCGCTTTTAGTCAATATACACGGTGACAGTTGAGAGTTTGGATTCTGGTTATTTATTTATTATTCTTGTGACAAAATATCAATATATTTTGTGATTCAGACCCGAGAACTTTAAACTAGACAGGATGGTCCGATCTGCCGAATTTTTTACTGACAGCTGCTTTGTTATGACGTAGCCACGCGCGAAATTTGGCGCGAAGGGCTTAACGTACATATGGCAAAGTCGTACGAGCAAGACTATTTTTCTTATTTAGAGTTTATAAAAAAGGGTTTAAACTCAACATTTTAAATGGATAGTAAAATTAAACTATTTCTTATGAAATTACCCAGGTTTTTTTTATTAATGAAGAATGGAAAATATTTTTTACAAGCTTTTTGTTTTTGAATTCTAACAAACCTGGATAAGCCAAAAGTAAATAGAAGACGGGGGATTATTAAATCTTGTATGAAAAATATCATTAAGAGTATTAATAAGAGGAGCTTATGAGAGAAAAATAGACAACAATAAAATAAAATCTGACTACTCTTTTATACAGCGTGGGCCAAAACGGTATGCATAATTTGGGAAAGCTTAATAATTGCTTCTCAGAAAATGTTATTCTATATGGAAGGTAGTACATAAAGAAAAAATAATTTGAACGATACAAAGACTCAGATTAAATATACACGGTGCGCGAAAAATTAAAATATGTTACTTTCTAAAACACATTTTTTATGCATAATTTGGGAAAGCTTAATAATTGCTTCTCAGAAAATGTTATTTTATATGGAAGGTAGTACATAAAGAAAAAATAATTTGAACGATATAAAGACTCAGATTAAGTATACACGGTGCGCGAAAAATTAAAATATGTTACTTTCTAAAACACATTTTTTAAGACCGCAGATGTGAAATACAAGCGAGAAAGCTGTAAGTTTATCCATATGAGATACATGCTTCTTTCCTGTTCTGTGGATACATGTACGATTTAGAAAAAGCTGGTACAAATCTTAAAACTAATTCTATTTTTGATACCATTAGTTTAATGGTCTACACTCTACACTATATGATAATATTTGGGTTAGCTATTATATAATATAAACGGAGTACTACAGGGTTCTATCCTAGGATCAGTGCTGTTCAACTTGTTTGTGAATGACCTTACCGTACCTTACGTAAGATGTATCTGAAAAAGATCATAATCTATGTAGATGGCACATGTGTTATTGGTGACTGGAACTATAAAAATTTAAAAACTGAAACAGAGAAAGTAATCAGCGAATTGGCACACTGGTATAATGCAAATAAATTAAAACTCAACCTTGATACAACAAATTATATTTTATTCAAGAATCGGAATATCACACACATATACATCAAATATACACCTTAATACTAAAACCACTCTCAGTAACCTAGTAGAGATCAAAATCCCTGGACTCACTATTGATAATGAACTTCAGTACAAACCACACATCACTGGATTGAAGCATAAACTGAACTCAATTTGTTACTCTATATGCATCTATTGCAACAAGTTACGTCACCCACAGTGCTTCAAATAGGTGTTACTTTCACTCTGAAATGTGCTACGCAATTCAGTTCTGGAGAGGTGAGAGTGGAATAATGAATATATAAGCTACAACCGTGAACCTCATGTAAACAGTATTTTAAAAGTATAATGACCCTCACATTTTGTTACTTATATAAAATTCTACAAATGATACACAATAGGATTAAAAGATATTTGATTACTAACGAAAATAATCCCTATAATCTCCGTAAAGATCTCATTATTTGGCCTATCTTTACCATTTCAACTAAATTGTTAAAAAGTACATATTACAGCGGTATTACCATATACAACCTTCTTCCCACAAACATCAAATATACCTACTAGTATAAATCCATTTAAGAGTGGTGAAAAAATTATTACTGCATATACTGTTCATATGCACAGTATATGTTCCACAATTTCAGTATTAACTGTATTGTTAATTCTACGTCCTCAATATACAACATACATTTTAATCATAAGTTATCTATTGTATTTTATACATACTGTCTAAAGCATCTTAACTATCTTGAGTTAACTTTTATATTATAAACTGTCTAAAACCTCTTAACATTCTTAACTATACTCTTAAGTAATTGACTTTTATATTTTATACAGTGTGTCCAAAAAAGTATGCAACATATGGGAAACTTTTTTATTATTGGTTTCTCAGAAAATTTTATTCCTAATAAAAGTTGGTGCTTGCCCTAAAACAGTAAATGAGTATTTCAAATTTTTCGTACTGCTTTTAGTGCGGGCGCAAATGCCATTTTTCCGAAATCGCGTCAAGAGTAAAGTACCTTAATTTATAAAGATACAGCAAAATCTTATAAGGAAAAGTTAAAAAAGTAATCTAAATATGAAATTTGACTTAAGTACATCAACTTTTAATTTTTCTTTTTTTTTCCCGATTTTTTCTTAAACGTTACGCCACTGAAGAATATTTTGTTCTTTTGTTATTAGTATACTTGCCAAGTAACTTCAAAATTTATTTGAGATAGAAATTAGTTACATAGTTGCATAATGTTGCAGTTTTTCCAGAGATAATAGCCAGTTTAGGTATCAGTGTGTTGCAAACACATTTAAACACTTTTGGTTCAAAAATTTTTCCACTTAAAATCATGAATAGACCCAACTCTTTTCATTTCATCTAAAACAACTAATAATTTATTTATCTTTTGCACCCGATGAGTAAAATATGCCCAAGTATCCTAAAAAGCCATTTAAAATATTTGGTCTTGAAGATTAGGCCTCGGATTAGGCCATGCATTTGGAATAAAAACAAATAAATAGCAATAATTTTACTTCGCTCTGACATATGAAATTAATTATTATTGAGTCAGTCATTCCAATTGTATTTTGTAATAATTATTGCCGACAATTATTTTGGAACAAAATTGTTTAAATGTGTTTGCAACACACTGATACCTAAACTGGCTTTTATCTCTGTAAAAACTGAAACATTATGCAACTATGTAACTAATGTTTACTTTAAATAAGTTTTGAAGTTGCTTGGCAAGTACACTAATAACAAAGGAACAAAGCATTCACCGATGGCGTAACGTTTGAGAAAAAAAATCGAGAAAAAAAGGGAAATTAAAAATTGATGTACTTAACTCAAATTTCATATTCAAATTACTTTTTTAATTTGGAAGAACTTTTCCTTATAAGATTTTGCTGTATCTTTATAAATTAAGGTACTTTACTCATGACGCGATTTCGGAAAAATGACAATTTGCGTCCGCACTAAAAGCAGTACGTAAAATTTGAAATACTCGTTTACTGTTTTAGGGCAAGCACCAACTTTTATGAAGAATAAAATTTTCTGAGAATCCAATAATAAAGAAGTTTCCCATATGTTGCATACTTTTTTGGACACCCTGTATAAACTCTCTAAAGCAGCTTAACTATATTATACCTTAATCTTAAGTTAACTTTTATATTTTATAAATACTGTCTAAAGCATAAATATGCGAAAATGAACAATACACCATTATTATATTTATTATTATTAAATAGTACAAGAATTTTACACCATACAAAAATCATTGAATTTAAAAAATTGTACACGGAAAGTCAAAAGTACAAAATTTCCTAAATACCATTAAAACTAAATTTCATGTGCTGCAAATTTTAGCCAAGAATAAAAAATAACCACAAAATGATCTGAACAAATCCTGCTAGTGTCAGCGTTGAATTTATCCTTTCTACTACAGCGGCTAATCCATTCCTTTCTTACACGTTGGGACACCATATCCTTTGGTTTGGGAAACACTTGTAAAATAATTTTTTTCTTCAAACGTCAGTAAATCCGTCATTACTCGACTGTGTAGGCGGCCGTGAAGTTTCGTTTTTCCTCCGCCGGAGCTTTACTTTTCACTTTTC
The DNA here is from genome assembly GCA_016904865.1 of Pissodes strobi. Classification (NCBI taxonomy): domain Eukaryota; kingdom Metazoa; phylum Arthropoda; class Insecta; order Coleoptera; family Curculionidae; genus Pissodes; species Pissodes strobi. The sequence goes on along the minus strand of JAEQML010078185.1, from coordinate 750 downwards.
CGCCGGCGGAGGTAAAAGTGTTGTCATAGCAACATAGATACTTATTAAACTAAAATTTGTATTTATCACTCAATTTGTCCACTGCATTTCAAAAAATCTTTAATTTAGGAACAAATTGGATATTATTTAATCGAACTCAATAACTGCTTATAAATACGGAATTAAAATGCAATACAAAAAATAATTATTGTTGACAGTGTCCACTGACAGCTTTATGTTACATTCACCGACATCGGTCTAAGCAAGGCCACCTACGACCGTGGTCTAAGCCGCCTTGCGAACCCATTTATCTTTAATAATAATTAGATATTATTACTATTAAAAAGAGATGTTTTTGCATTAATTTGTCGACATTTGAAGAAAAAATAGCATATTTTATTTGGAGGAAAAGTTACTTTTCATGGCTTGCTCTCTATTACCAGCCTCACTCCGTTCGGCTGTTAAACACGAGCGCGCCATGAAAAGTATCACTTTTCCTCCATATAAAATAATATACTATTCTTTCACCACTTTGCTTAATAGAATAAGTGTTGTTACAGCCAAAAACATCACAGCTTGGTCCTGATCTTGACATAATGATATCTGGAACACATATGAATTGTTTATTTGAGAAAGGGACTAACTAAAATTTTGTGCAATTTTGATTTTTACTACTTTTTGAATTTGAATTTTGAATCGATCCATCAATCAGCATATTCAATCATTTTCTTTAAAGGATACTCATTACAGCAACAAAATCTACCAATATCA
>JAEQML010078184.1:0-12552 GCA_016904865.1 Pissodes strobi | reverse complement strand
AAATAAAACCACGCTTAATGAGTTTTCCTTTTCCTATATTTCCACGGCAAACTTTGTTATTTGTTTTGAAGTAAATATACCTTTAGCCGTATATGCACTATTTTCTGAATGTTGCATTATATGACAATTTTTAAAAGCTGAAGATTGGAAAATTTTATTAATATAATATATGATTAATATATAATATTGAACCTTATTCTTCGTTTCCTTTTCTTGGGTATCTGGTTCGAGGAAGGTATAAAAATTGATCTGTTACACCATTTTTTTATTTTAGAAAATTACAAATCCAGAATATCGTAAAACTCTGTTAGTGACAACACTTCATCTACTGGGCATCAAATTCCATTGCAAGAAGATTTTTCCTTAAAATATCGCGTGACCCACATGTACATTTGCTTTTTCAAAATTCCTTACATAGTCAGAAACAGAATGCTTGGTTTAGTGCCCAACCACATTCCCAGGTCTTTTAACGCTTTGCTTAAATTCACCCGTTGCACCCCACACAGTAAACGTCATCGGTTCCAGCTTCCTTTGTTTCTCAATAGCACTGCTTCAGTCTTCTCTGGTGCCAGCTTTAGTTGTTTACTCACCATCCAGTTAGCCACACGTAGTAGCCCCGTGTGTTGCCGTGCTCATAAGATACTTTTCGCTTTTGGCTGTCACTATCATGACAAAATCATCTAAACCTATTACGAAATTTCGTTGTGGCCTTTTCAATTTTAACACCTCATCGCGCATCGTAAAGAAAGTTCCGTGTGGTTATCCCCAGGACTGATCACCGCTGCTTATTTATGCAGTTTTAAAGTTCTCTTCTGCCTCTGGTAGTACCTTTGTTTTCGACAAGTATTATGCTATTGCACTTATAAGACATCCAGTGTTTGCTGCCGGGACGCTCTATTTTGCCGTTGAGAGTTGTCATTGCACAGAGCCTCCGATCAGTTCTCTGTTGAGTCGACCTAACAGCCGTAAGTTTACCTTCAACATCCAGAAAACGTATTGGTCTGTAGGATGAAGAGCTCGAGGGGTTTGGCACCCCTTCTCAGTAGCAAAAGTTTCGCTTTCTTTCATTCAGCTGGAAAGTTGCCCATGCCTGATAGCTTATTATACACAGAAAGAACATATTCTGGTTTGTTCAGCACTATACCAACTCTATTATTTCAGGCGGAATGCATCCAGGTCTTATTATCTTTGAGTTTACTACTCGCAACTTGAAGTTCATCTAGAGCAAAATGTATAAACCAAGCATTACTATCCACGTTCTGATATATTATGAACAGGTAGTTGATCACTTTCGTCATGGTGTGAACATTCAGGTGAAGTCTGTGGGGTATCCAAACATACCTTTATACCCGTCACCCCATACCTCACCATAAACGCTCTCAGAAAGTGTTTTCTAGCAGTATCGTTTCGCTTTCTTAATATAATGTCTTAATATAATTTCGTCTCACTTTACTTGCTTTGTAGGTTTCACACAAAGGTGAGAAGGTTTGTGGTAAGCTTCCTGTGACATTCCTAATATACAGCCTTCTCCGTCGTGTACATATGCTATTTGGTTGCTCCACTAACAGACTGTTTCCTCATTGCAGTGGTTTTCTGTAATATTAAAAGTTATATAATTGCGGTGGCTAGGAGATTCGTTGTTAATGACTTCCTATTTAATAATACTGGAACTATCTCAGCCAAAGTCTTACCGCCCCAATAACTTAACCTACTTCTTTCTTAAAACAATGGAAAAGATTATCGATAGGCATGTCGGAAGTAAGTTCCTTTCTAATGCTGCATGCAAAACAATTTGCATACCGCCCATGCCCTTCAAAATCTCGTTCGCGATATAGAGAAGGCATTGGCTGAAAAAGAAGTGGCGATGTGTGCTGTGTGCATTTCTAGATATAGAGGGTGCATTTGACAGCTCCTCACATGAATTCATTCCGCGCGCCACAACCCGCATATGAGTGGAACCAACTACTACAAAATGGATAAAATCCATGCTAACCAGCCGTGAAGTTACCGCGGCCATTGGAGAAAAAGCCGTCACAATCAAAGTAATAAAGGGATGCCCCAAGGAGGGGTCCCAACGCCCATGTTTAATATCTGGTTGTTAACGATCTACTGGTACGTAAGACGGACTGAAGCAGGCTTTGAAGTCCAAGGTTACGCAGGTGACCTAGTTATAATAATAAGAGGCAAGCATGACACCGTTCTCTCAGAACGTATGCAAAGTGCACTCAACTTTGTCAGCACATGGTGCACTCAGGAAGACTAACTGTCAACCCAGGAAAAACCGTAGTGATCCCATTCACAAAATGAAGGAAGCTGCATCTTAAAGCATGGGCTTTGGGAGGGACAAAGGTAGGGCTTTCAAAAGAGGTTAAGAATCTTGTCAGAAACTAACCTGGAAAGGACTATCAAAAAACGGCAGCGCTTTGGGCTTGTCGACGACTCTTTGGTATCTTTGGTAAAGCATGAGCCCTAAAACCCTCCATCATCTGAAGGTCCTATAACACTGTTGTAAAACCTATTATAACCTACGCCTGCTTAGTGTGGTGGGTAAAAACAATGGAAATAACAACACAGCAAAAGCTAACAACAGTACAAAGGCTCGCCTGTCTGGGTATAACAGGGGCTATGAAAACGTGCCCCACAGCAGCTCTAGAAACCCTACTTGACCTCCCTCTGCTGCACATACGCCTAGAAAGGGAGGCCTGGACCAGTGCGTATAGAGTCATTCAGACACAAAAACTGAAGTCAGAAAGCCTGGCTGGTCACCTTACTATTCTGAAGGACATCCAGATAGAGGCGATGACCAAACCAACCGATGCAATGGAAACCAAATCCCATTTTGATCGCTCCTTTGATGTGTTAATTGAAAACCGCAATACTACAGGGAAAATACTAAAATAACTAGAGAGGGGGATCACTTATCTGGTACACAGATGGATCAAAGATGAAAGAAAGAGTGGGATCCGGAGTTTACACAACTAGGTATCGAATCTCTGCACCTTTAGGAAACACTTCCATAATCTTTCAAGCAGAATTAAATGCTATCAATCTAGCCATCTCTGAGCGTACCAAAAAAGGCCTAAGAAGTGCAAAGATCTATATCCTATCAGATAGTCAAGCAGCCTTAAAAACGCTAGCATCTAGCAGAACCAACTCCCGGCTAGTGTGGGATTGTCGGATGGCTGCAGATCAACTGGCAAACAGAAACAGACTCACCCTAATGTGGGTACCATCAGGGCACCAAATTGTGGAAAGCCCCTGACCAGCTCGCAAGAAATGGTTCACAGACTGCCTTTTGCGGGCTTGAACCATTCTATAGCATCAGTAGAGGATACGTAATGAATAACCTCAGAAATTGGGAAAAAAGGCGGAAAGAGACACATCGGGTCAATACACCTGGGCTGAGACAGGCCAAAAGACTCATCGCTTGCCTAACAACGCAAAAAAGCTTCTCAAGCTACAAAAAAAAAATGAGATAAAATTGGTCGTAGACCTTCTCACTGGTCATAGCGCATGGAGGTACCACCTCAAGAAAATGGGGAAAAGCACTGATGAGCAATGCAGATTCTGCCAAACTATGGCTGAAACGTCAGACTCTGCGAATGTCAGGCACTGACTCGCCAAAGGTTGAGGCATCTCGAAAATGCTCTTGTGGCACCGGGACATCTGCAAAAGCTCAACCCTCGAAATAATCTGAAGTTCTCGAAAGAGTTAGAAGTTTTCGTGTAAAATAGAAGTGTATACACAAAAAGATCAATTATTGTGGTCGACGTGTTGAAGGGCAAATCTTGCCGAGCGACCCCTCTACTTATCATACCATATCATACCATCCCAGCCATTTAGAACAACTTACATGTAGAGATTTGTATGGAGCTCGATTAAGATATATGATTATACGTTTTTGTACTTATTAATGTCAGTCAGCAAAGAGTATCACCGAACATATAACGTATATGAGTATGTTCGGCGATAGTATGGAGAATTTTTCAAGATATTTGTAAGCATTTCTGTTATATACATCCGGTATAGCTATTTTTGCCATGTGATTTCTTGAAACGGATTGTTATACCAATGATTTCCGAGATATGCATAAATTTAAAATGTCCAAATTTTATTATCCAATATTTTTATTTCTTAAAAGCCTTGTTGAAAAGCAGGAGTATCTAAGAAACTGAATAACAATAGATTGCATAACAATTACCCCTAGGCCAGGAATGTATGCTAGCGGCCGTTACACACCGATGATATGATTGGATACATATGTATTTTAGCTGAATAGACTAAGTTTTAATCCTTCATTTTCATATGGCAATTTTGTATTATCTTTTTATGAATTTTATAAAAGCTACATTATGTAGCAAATATTCTCGGGAGCCCTGTATACTTTGTTTTGTATATTGAGAATCTACTTTAAGTAACACCTTATATATAAATTACTTATATTTTTTGTAAAGAAATAATATCGATAAACAGTACGTTAGAAGTGAATATTAGTTAATCTTAATTTCTTTATTAGTAAAGATAAACAATCTGTTATGTACATACATAGCATGCAATGCCAAAATAAACAAGCTTTGTTTTTTTTTACTTTAGAATACTGCCATAAAAACATTAATAATATACACACTACTTCTTTCCATGTTATGCCGTAGGTATATAGTTTTATTTTGCGCGTTTCGGCACAAAAGTGGCATGTTCTTCGCCTTTTTTTCGCGACGGGACAATAAAGAGTTAAGTGTTTTGTGTGGTAAGGGTGACTTTGACAATGTGATGGAATTCACATGAAAATGTTAGGAAAAATAAAGTATGTAAAGCAAAGTTCTTTTATGCATATCTCATGGCCTTGATGGGAGATAGGTAGCTATTTTTCCTTGACATAATAACTAGAACTGCTGTTTTATTTTAATCGCATATTTTTGATTATGTCTATGCAAATAGACAGTATTAGCAAGCATGCTACAGCTAGACGTTATAAGTATGTTGTATAGTCTCTGATGTTTGTTGACACTTCCTGCATTTGTCGGATTGGGTGTTGGGATCTTTAATATCAAACTTCTATTAGATATTCGTATAGACGATGATAATGAATATCAATCATAAAGCCTTCAATTTCTGGGAAATGAATACCGCTAGAGCAAGCCACCTATTCGAAGCTTCCTTGCCAATATGGAACTGGTTGAATTCGTAGTGGTGTCTGCCATGCAATGCCTTCTGTTACCATTGTTTCTGCTTCTCCATACCTGAGACTTCATTGAAGTCTGCCTCGGATGAGCCGAGTAGTGTTTATCAGCTTTGGATATAGTTCGATAGATCTGAAGTTTTGGCTTTCCTGTAAAAGAACTGGCGTAATTTTACTACCTGTCGAAGGTAGGTTGATGAGGTCAGTCGAACCACTTCCTCCTTCCTCCCGAGGTAGTGTGGTTCTAACAATGGACGAGATAGGGTGGTGAATGCTGTTTTGTTGTCAACATTGTTCGTGTTAACCTCCGAAGACTTCTAGCTTAGTTTTGTCCGTCTTAGTATTCCAAAAGAGTAAGGTAAAACTGTTGTGGCGTAGGTGTTGATTGCCTATACTAAGTTGCCTGCATTTAACTCAGACTTCATTTCACTCTTTTGATGTATTCCTCCTGGATTCTGCGTTTTGCCTGCTTGTGGTCCAATAACCTAGCTTTTTGAAATTCTAGGTATTTGTATGCTTCCGCGTTTTCCATTGCCTGTATGATATCTCCGTTTGGTAATTGCACATATCCCTCTATAACAATGCCCTTTTCGAGATGAAGGGCTTTGCATTTGGACAGACCGAACTCCATATGAATACCACTGGAGAATCTTTTCGTTATATCTAGAAGATGATTGGTTTGATATGTTTCAGAGTCGATCTTGGTCGATTTTCTGAACAAAAAGAGATGTGCTCTTAGGCACTGAAATTTTACCATAGGGCTAGTTCTAAAGTCATTTTGTAAATAAAACAAAAAGCTTTACCATTATATGAATATTTTAATAAGTGACTTTACTTGAAAATAACTAGAAGCTCATAAATACACAAAATATAAACAGTGAATTATTGTACGTAGTCAGTGCTAGGATGTGAAAAATATCAGTCGAGGCAAATTTCGACCTTGAAAAATATGACATAAATAATACTCTTAAAAACTAAAGCATTGCGTAAACAGTTGTAATACTACACTAATATATGGTTATAAACATAACCTTGAAGCTATGTACAGTTAAACGTCTGTTATGAGTTCCTGCGGAACAGCTACTTATCAACTATGTTAGCTGATTTAGCTTTGATATGAAATACAATAATATACAAGCGATAATAACAGGATTAATATTACCTTAGAGTTCACCTATAAGCTAATATGTACACTATGAACACCATTGACGAGAAACGTTCAATGTTCAGGAGGTTATCTTCTAACACTGGGGGAAAGTCACTTTGAAAAACACTAGATCTATGGCTAGCTTCTATTTACAATGTAGTTCACTTTCTTGCAAACAAGAATGACTGAAATGTAGTGGTTTGACTTTGGTATGCAGTTAGTGCATAGGGCATGACATGAATGATTAGTAAATATCCTATACTGGTAGCATAAGCTGAGATCCACGTAGGGGATACAGCCTTGTGATAACTTGAGTATATTGGCAGACTAGTGCCGTTTAATCCTTATATGAGAATAAGGCATGAGTAGGTATGCAGACTAGTGCAGAGTAATCCTTATATTAGAATAAGGCAAGAGTGTAGCAACCCAGTGGTACACTCATGATATAGAATGTTGAAAAACCCATCGACAATACCATTGGGGACTGTGCAGCGCATGGCACAGCCTTTGAGAGAATGTGAACGTGTGAGATTCGAGATGAAACTCGAATAGTGATAACCCCATGGCCAAGGCCTAATGGAGACGCAAGCACAGCACGGTACTGCGATTTGTGAGATAGTGGTTAGAGACAAGACTCTAATTTGATAACCCCATGGACAAGGCCTAATGGGGACTGTACAGAGCATCGTACAGCCTTTTAGAGAATGTGATTGTAAACATGTGCGTTTACTTACTTGAGATTCCGAGACTAGGCTCGATTGAGTGTGGTGTGGTTCGAGACAGGGCTCGATTGTAGAACTCCCATGGATGAGACCAATTGGGACGCTCGGCGTGAGAATAACGGCAGTTGGGTTACCGATAAATACCTTATTGTAGGCTTGATGTGACGATGACTATGGCAGGATATCACTCTATCACTTGAGTAACGAACTAGATAGATTATGAGGTCTAAAAACGTGAAAACTTCCCGGCATGGCGGCTAGCGCCAGCCGACTAGAAACGGGGGTGCGCCTTTTGCGACTTACATGGTCGAGGTTCGAGATGCTACTTTCTAGAACGTGAACGTAGAAACGGGGGTGCGCCTTTTGCGACTTACATGGTCGAGGTTCGAGATGCTACTTTCTAGAACGTGAACGTGGGAACTAGATCAACTTGAAGAAGTTGTTAACGCCCCTTCCGGCGGGATGATATACATCCTCCGGAAATAGAAAGGGGAATAATGTAAATACTGAGAAGTTATGTAAACCTTTACGTCAGCGATTGTCTAAATTAACCTTATGAACTTTAACACAAATCCGGTCGAAATACGTTAACTAGTTTTTTATTAAAATCGATTCTTAAAGATCATGAACTTAGGAGCTAACTTGATTACCTCCGTTAAGAGACAGTGATTGGTCGACTCGGTCGCCGGGGTATAGCGGGAAACGCTATGATTGGTCAGATGAGTTTAGGATGCGCGGCCGGCTCCAAATGAGTAAAGGTGGTTACAACAGATGGCGCTAGTAACACCGTCCGGATAAAGCGCGAAGCGCTATGATTGGTCGGACGCCTTTTGAGGACGCTTAACTTTTAGCTTTCTAGACTGTCTAGCGCAGTGGATAAACGTGGTAAACAAGAGATGGCGTTAGTAATATCGCCAAGGTTTTAAATTGTTTGGAATGCGAGGACAGTGGCGTGGAATGTTAAATTGTACAAAACTAAATCGTTAAGATTTGAATTGAATTGGTTTTTGAACATGATAAATACAATAAATAGTTCAACGCTGTATTGTCGACGTGATCCAGGGTAGCCTGTCTCCCATGTTTTCTCAAGGTCGGTATGATGGCCGTCTTGAACCTGGTATTCTTTTAAAAGCAGTGGTGTAGAATCATCTGCGTTACAAACTGCCCTATGAACTTTTGAGGAATTCGCTTTTGTGAAAATAATTGGGCAAATTATTTATTTGCCGATCCAATTGTTTACGTAATTCCGCTAGACCTCTTCCACCTAGATGTCTTTGGTAAGCTTGTTCGCTCCACTGCGCTCCTCTCATGATGTTTGTCTGCTCTTGTAAGTAAGGTTCTTGTTTCCGCTGGAGATTTTCAATGTCAGTGCCGGTCCATGCTACCAACCCAAACGAGTATCCAAGAACTGAGACGGCATAAGTATTGATAGCTTTGCAGAGATTTTTGCTGGTAAGTTGAGTTTTTGCTAAACGTTTTATCCTTCTAGTAAATTCTTCTGTTAATTCAGCCTTCACTGCGCCATGTGCTACGAGCATTGTTTCTTTCATTCCGAGGTACTTGTTAAATTCATCTCCCTTCATTGCCTCGATGTTCTGGCCGTCCCTAAACTCAAAGTGACCTGGACATACTTTACCTCGTACGATGTTCACTGTACGGCACTTTCCCAGTCCAAATCGCATTCCAATATCCATGAAGAATAGTTCTACAATCTTCAACATTTGCTCCAGCTGATGGTTTTTGGTAGCTCCCATAAGTTTTAGGTCGTCCATATAGAGCAAATGATTGACTTTCTCTCCTGCTTCGGTGTTGTTTTTGATATTGCATACCTAGGAAGTAGAATTCAGCTGGTGGGATAGAGGGTTCATCGCAATACGGAACCATAGCGAACTGGGTGTAACCTTGAAATATATCTCTTTTTATTGGTATGTTTTCGGAAGTAATTGCACAAGTGCACCAAAATTACCGATAATTTTGCATGACATCGTGTTGTCTAAAAACTGCATGAGTTCATTTTCATATTTTGGAGAAAGAGCCCGACACCGAAGGTGGAGGGCTCTTTTTGCAAAATATGAAAATGACCGAATGCAGTTTTTCTAAGACAACACGCTCGAATGCAAAATTTTCTGGTTATTTTGATGCACGAGTGTAATTCGGGGGAATATTTCCCGAATTAGGACATGGTTTTAAAAAAAATACATTTTTATTCTTTTTTTAATACAAAAACGTACATGTAACTGTAAACAAAGTACAGAGATGCAAAAAAACGATTTTTTTTTATCCGAAACGAGACATTTTTAATAATACCTATATATTCACTAGACTTTGACGTTATTTATAAATTGTCGCTGTCAAATTTTCAATGGAATTACTATAGATACGTACGATGCAATTATCGCTGTGCTCTTTCGGTTTCTACAGTGCAATTATCGCTGTAATTTTCCGAGAATTGCACTCCTCTAATGGGATTTTTTATACATGAGGGAAATATTCGGTGGTAATCCCCGCTTCATTAAGATATATTTTCGTTTGCCAAGATGTCATGGCATGCCTTAAAAAGTTAACAGTGTTAGCATCAGTCATATATTTGCAGAATCCTAAGTAGCCACTCTTGAGGCACATAGTCGTAAGCCTTTTTATAACCGATGTAAGCCATGTACAGATTCCTACGCTTCGCTCACAGTGGGCATATAGCCGGTGCGCTAATCAGGTTGCTCACTTTGCACATCGTTGGGAGACACGTGATTGGTCGGTACTTGGATGGATTCTCCGGGCCCTTTGATAGAAGGTATGTGGCACCCTGAAATAGAAAGCGTGGCATATTTTCAGGATTGGCGATTACGTCATTAATTAAATTATAAATGAAGAGTGAAGGTTGTGTGCATGTACGAAATGTACTAAATCAAAAACTTTTGTATTCCGTACATACATTTAATCCAAAAGGACGTTTAATCAGCGTAACAGAGCGCTTTCGGCCTTAGCCATCATCAGTGTTACCTACAAAGTGAGTAAAAGAACCACCCATTCATTAGTGGAAACCAGCATAAGCTGTAAATTTTTTTTGGGTTGAACAAAGGAAAATTGCAAATGGCAATGACCTATGGTGAAATAAAAATGAAAGGACCCCGCACCCGACAAAGAGAGAATTTCGGAACCATACGATTTTCTTTAAATTTTAATATGTTGTAGGTATGGATAAGTACTTCACAAAAATGTATGTTAGAATATGGTGACAGCTGTGGGTATACAAAATAATTTTTAAGATGTAAGTCCAGTGGCGTACATAAAAATATTAAAAATATTTTTCACAATTTTTTAATATTTTCATGTGCGCCACTGGACTTACATCCTAAAAATTATTTTGTATGCCCACAGCTGTTACAATCCATTAAATATAGACTCATTTTTAGCTTAAAATGCAAAAAAAATAAAAATATGAATTGTGATTAGCGTAACTTTGATATGCCACTGTAGCCAAATGGGGGGGGGTTCACCATATTCTAACATACATTTTTGTGAAGTACTTATCCATACCTACAACATATTAAAATTTAAAGAAAATCGTATGGTTCCGAAATTCTCTCTTTGTCGGGTGCGGGGTCCTTTGAATTTTAAGCTTGACTTTTTTGAGTTCTGAATTTATTAAGATAATAATCATAATTAGAACTAAAATAGAGAAAGATGAGTTTATTTTTTATGTGATTTTAAGCTAAAGAAAATAGTGGAAGTTTTTTCACTCACTTGTCAGTTGAAACAAAAGAACATATCCACAAGAGGCACAAACTACATCAAACCGAAAACGGTCACATCAAAATTAAAAAAAAAAAACACTTTACATTAGGTTTGTTCTAGCATGAAATCTCGGATGGTTTGAAGCCTCCGGAGTTTGCGCATAGCAATAAAAGCGACGCTTATATCGCCATGCGCAAACTCCGGATGGCTTCAAACCGTCCGAAATGTCCTGCTAGAACAAACCTATTATAAGAAAGGTTCACATAATTGAAACTATTAACAAATTGAAGACAGACGTGGGAATCACGTTTTGATGGAACGACAAACATGTCTCTGCTGACAAGTTTGACAAGTAAACCGAAGACCGCAGTCGCAAAATGAAATACGTCAAAAAATGGCGGTAGTTTTAAATTTAAAAATAAGGTAATGTAAGAGAGAGGAAAAGTGTTAAATAACCAATTTTACAAAATTTTTAACTTTTATTATAGAGGAAATACCACTGTGCCAGACTAGACCCAACCAACTGATTTTGAAAGGTCTGAGACAAACTAGATTTATTAATTATTGAAAGGTTTTGATTTAAATTAGTTAACTAGGTGGGTGTAAGTTTGAATGGAAAAATACCTAATTAAGTGGGTAGCTATTAAAATACTAGAGAGAGGATTGTAACCTAAGTTAACCCCACTCGAAGAAAAAAGGAAACTTAACTAATTAGGGGAAGAAATTAGCCTGGGCTAGTTCGACTCGGAGAAATGAGATAGGTAAAAATCAAAAAGAGCTTAACTATTTAAGATGAGACTAGCTCTACTCCATGAAAGAGGAAGAAATGGAAAGCTTAACTAATAAGAGAAGAACTTAGCCTGGGCTAATTCTGCTCAAGGAAATGGAAAAAGAAAAGGAAGGAAGAACTTAACTAATTAAGAGAAGAAATTAGCCTGGGCTAAATCTACTCGAAGGTTGAAAGAGGAAGAATCAGAAAAAAGCTTAACTAATTAAGAGAAGAAGAGATTAGCTTGGGCTAACTTCACTCAAGAAAATGGAAAGAAAAGAAGGAAAAGAAAAGCTTAACTAATAAGGAGAAGAGACTGGCCTGAGCTACCTCAACTAGGTAAAAATCAATTGAAATTTCTTATTCTATAAGTATTAAAAGTAATTTTTATGTATTTTTTGAGAGAACAAAGTACTTAATTCAGTGAAAAGCTCAATCAAGAAGTCGCCTGGGTAAAGGTATATAAGATCTGTTAAGATTAACTTGAGTATTAAGGCAATGGTTGTTAGTAGTCAGCTCGCTGTTGATCTCGATGTCTTCCAGAAAATCCAGTCTATTGTAGTTTTTAGATGAGATGTTATGAAGGATTTTAACGTTAGAGTTGGGACTGAAACTATGGTTATGATCACGCAGGTGACCGCGTCCACCAAAAGCAGAGTTCCTGTTCCTATTTAAATGTTCACTAATGCGAACTCTGAGGGGTGACGTATTTCCTTTTGCGTCTGCGGTCTTCGGTTTAGCTTGTCAACAGAGATATGTTTGTCGTTCCATCTAAACGTGGTTCCCACGTCTGTCTTTAATTTGTTAATTGTTTCAATTATGTGAACCTTGCTTATAATGTAAAGTGTTTTTTTAAATTTTGATGTGACCGTTGTCGTTTTGATGTAGTTTGTGCCTCTTGTGGATATGTTCTTTTGTTCCAACTGACAAGCGAGTGAAAAAACTTCCACCATTTCCTTATCTTTTTGCTTAAAATCACATAAAAAATAAACTCATCTTTCTC
>JAEQML010078181.1:0-12554 GCA_016904865.1 Pissodes strobi | reverse complement strand
CACGAAAAAGTGTAGAGTGTGCTTTTGGAATCTTATGGAGTAAATTTAGAGTTTTTGATAAACCAATAGCTTGCAACACCACTAAAGCTGATGATATTATCAAAGCCGCTTGCGTTCTTCATAATTTTATAAGAAAACACGATGGAATATATTCAGCCGCAGATGCGTCTCTTCAAGTGTCAGCAAATTGCAAAACTCTCACTGTATGTGGTAGACCAAGATCAGAAGCACTTCGTTTAAGAGATAAGCTGTGTGAATATTTTCTGAAACCCGAAATAGCTTTACCATGGCAAAATAAAGTATGTATTTAACATTTAACAATATTCATGCCAATATAATTCTTATTATAGTTTGTCAAATTTTGGTTCCACATAATAAAAATAAGTTATTCCTACATTGTTTATGCTTACCTGAGTTTTTTACCTGACTGGCAACATTTTGCCAGGCTTTTTCTTGTGACTGTCTATTCGAGTACTTCTCCAGGTTATAGTTATACAATTCTTCATACTGCTCCACCACAGAAACAAATTTAATATTAAATTCTTGGTCGTTATCCATAAAACGCACGAATTTAATTGACAAAAACAATGCAACTGAAACAGAAAAATAGAACGCGACCCATTTCAGGAAACATGTTTCAACACGATGAAAATGTTTTACGCACATGAATCACACTCGTTTCATTAGTGACTTCTATTTGTTTGGCCGTGTTCTATTTTCATGAAACATGTTTCAGGTTTCATGTTTCTTTGATGTGCGGCCTCCCTAATGGTGTTACAAACGAAAACTTTCTACTGGTCCCAATTCAACTTTTGCCAAAATTCATCAAACATTTCTCTGCGAGTTTCATCCGATATAGTCGAATATATAGAATCTTTGAATTTTCTTTATTATTCTTGCTTTCTGCCGTCCTCAGTTGACACGTTCGCGGACATGAACGAAAAATGATGACTGCAAAAAACGCATGACAATATTTGATGAACTGGAAAATCTAGGATAATTTTAAAAATACGTATATGTTGCAAAAATGGTGGGGATAAATTGTTTTATGAAAAAAACAGCCAGCGGCAGATACCGTTTTGTCCCAGACCGGGCGGAAAATTGGCATGTTGGGACAAAGACGGCGAATGCTGTCGCATAATTAAAGCACAAAAAACCTTTACTTATTGAAAAGTAAATGGAAATAAATAGGTAGTAACTTATGATATTCTTCGAAACATGGCACTACACATAGAGGTGGTTTTTCGGGGCAGCATAAGAACTTGGTCTCTTTTCGTTTTTTCTGCGCGGCACAGTGTCTACATCTCATATGGTGACCCTTTTGAGGATCATTAGCATTTGGAATTGTATCTAAAAAATCATGGCGTGATGCTAAAGTCGTCCATCTCTCCTTTCTTGGTGAAGCGGTTCATCATTGCGTCTTCTTTTTCCTCCACAAATGGGCCGAGAATGAACTAAATTTTTACCATCAACAATTGTATTGGATATGCCTAGGTAGTGTTTTATAATATCTTCCCGAAACTGTAGGAAGGTTTGTTTTTTTTTTATCAAATTTTCTACGTATATAATACGAATTCCAAAGTGTAATCTCCAAAAGGTGGAACATGACTTTTTTTGTACCATCTGATGCTTTTCCTGAGAGGAGAATAATAACTGATCATTTGATCATTACGATCGTTTTGGTTGTTTAAAGTTACTACCTGAGTCAAGTTTTTATTTTGTGATCCTACATCTAGTTTTTTTAGGAAAATTTCAACCAAAACATTTCTTTTGGTAAACAACCGATTGTCATAATTAACATCAACACAAGTGGCTGATCCCATGCTATATTCATTCAAGAAATCTACATACCTATATATTCCATCCATCCATAAATGGAATTATTATATTTATTTATAAGAGAAAATGGAACTGTAGTAAAAACAATAAATTTGGGTGTGTGCAATATTTAATTTTGTCATGTAAGTTACTCACAAAATTCTTCCATTTATGAGATCATTAAATTCTGCACTAACAATTACATAATCCTGCAAAGTAAAATCTTTTGTCAAATTCTCTATATCATCTATGACGCTCATGAAACCAGCATTACGTCGGCTTAATTCGCACAGTGCGTATTTCCAATTCTAAAAACTTTTCAGGAAACGTTGAAAACTGAATGTTTGTGCGTTGAAATAGGAAAATTTTAAAAATTTGATTCCAGTATGTAGTTAGCATTAACAATAACTTAAATCTGTAGAATGCACATTGAATTTTTGTATATTAAATTATTTTGACAAAAAATAAGGAGTTACGCATTTTTCTTAATGAAATTTGGTCGAATATTTGGAGATAAGCAGTTTTTTAAGAGTTATTTAACTAAGGTCAATTATGAAAAAATACTGCGTTAAACATAAAATTTAATTCTAATAAGAACAAGCAAAGTAACAGGTTACTATTAAAATAAGTAGGTATAATAAAGAATCAATGAAACCAATCCAATTATTCATGGGAAGCTGATCATAAAAATCGTGGATAATTTCAATTGCTGAAGATGCTGAAACTTTTCAGCCTTTATTTTAAGCCTGTTTTTATGTAGTTTAGGAATGTCATCAGACTTAACTGGCATGTCATTATTGATATTTAGCCGTATGGGTAAGGTTTGCCAATCTTCGGTATGACGAAGCTTAATAAAAATACCATCTTTGGAATATTTTAGTGCTGGTCTTCTTGATTTAACGAACGTATTTTTTGAAGAAATCGTGCATAAGATATCCTATATGATAAGGACTTTTATGGCAAGCGGTTTTACAGACGTATACATAGTCTGCTGAAATATATTTTTTTTTTTTGGTTACGAATTTGCCGCTCGATAACGGAATGTACGCTGTCAACTTCTATCTGCGTGTAGCCTTTTTGTAAATACTTTTAGACTACAGTTATGCCACTCTTTAAGGCAAAGTTGATTAACCCATTTGATAGGGTTGAGTTCCGATTTTGATATCCGCAGCCGTCACTCCATAATATAATTTGGATTCCGTCAGTGCTTCTTCCATCTGAATAATACATTGCCACATGACGCTTTAAAAAATGAACAATAATAGTGGTAAACTCATTACTTGTTAGCCCACCTTCAGACTCGTTCCATAAGTAGCAGAAGCCTTTGCGTTTAAGATCATATACAGTGAAATTATGCACAGTAAGTTTTGTTTTATAATATAGCGAAGATACGTTGGACTTCGGACAAAGCAGAACCGATTGGAGATCCATGGTAAATACATCATTCTGATGTGATTGTTTATACTTATTTTTGTCAGTTCTTGCCTCTTCTTTGAATTTTATATGTGCGTTATACACATCCTTCGAAATATTTCCCGTTTGAAATGACACGCAAGTATCACAGATCATTTTTTGGTCTATAAAGTGAAAGCTTATTTTTTTCAAATTCTTTATGAAAAGTGGCTGTTAATACTGGTTCTCGTTTTTGCAAAAATCGGACTTATAGAATTTGTACAATATACTCTTGCTAGTCCACATTGATTTTAACACGTTAAGCGCCGTGTGGTATAACGCGCGTGCCACACACAATTTTGTTCGCAGGGCTCCGTGGTACATATGTGCTCGAGTTCAGCCGGATTTATTGGCGTACGTGGTTCATTCACACCGTGTGCCGTGCTTCTGACGTTTTTATATGGAAGTTCAGTATGTGTGGCTCGGGAAGCCAAGCAGTGATTTTGGTCCATAAAAATTTCACACCTCTGTTGACTATTTGTCACTTGAAAGGAATAAAAAAAGAATAGGGTTATTTTTTTATAATATTTATTTATTCAAAATATAAATGTCAAACGCAATTTTTAAAAATAATGTATTTCAAAAGTGTACATAAAAAACTAAAGTAAAAACCAATTAAAAATGTTTTTTTGGAGAATCTGCAAATAAACCTGAGAAAAACGCAGTACTGCAGTGCACGACATAAAATGAACAGAAAAATAGTTTCTACAGAGAGGTACATGTCCATTGTATCTAATAAATTAATAAACAAGTAAAAAAGACTTCTTGCATATATGTTTTTGTGAAATATACCTACATAAAAACTAAAGTAAAAAAAAACAATAAAAAATCATTTTTGTACAATCTATAAGACAAACCAATGAAAAGTGCCAGTACATGACTATAAACTTATCTATTAAGAAAGAAATACATACGAAAAGTAAATTTACCTGCAATTGAAGCAGAATTAGAAACTGAGACGAAAAGAATGTCAATTTGAACAAATCCCACCCTGAATTTCTCGAATTATGATAATTCGAAAAAAATTGAAAATGCTTGTCGATTTCTGATTTTAGGGGAAGAAAACATTCTTAAAATTATAAACTTATAAAATTAACTCCTACAATGGGATGATAGGAGCTACTCTTAAAATTTTAAATAAGAACAGGGATCAAGGTGATATTTCTTTTTAAAGGTCTTTGTCAATACTTTACGATTTGCAAGTTTAGCCAATTTTCCTTTGAGTATTCTTAATATCCCCAGTAAACAAGAGGCCTTTTTGCATCTTTGACATGTTCTAAAAGTAAAATTATTTACGTTAGAGCTAAACGATTTGCACTTTTATGTTTGAACTTTTTAAGAGCTATCTATTATTAATAAAAACACATACAAAATTACATTTATTTTTAATCAATTTTTAAAAATATAATTGATACCTGACAGTTATTTTTTTTCTAGTGTCAAAATACATAGCTGTTAAAAAGATAATATAATAAAGTGCATGCCATTTTCTTAACCTAAATAGGTTGGCCTTTACAACATGTCAAAGATGCAAAAATAGATATTTTTAACTCGCAATATTTTTTAAAAAAATTTCAAAAAAAGTGGCCACAGACTCGAAATTCATAGGTATATACTTATCGAGTCCTTTAAAAAGCTTAATCCCATTTAAGGGTAGGTATTACTACCGCGTAACGGTGGATGATACCTAATATTCTTACATCTATAGGTTTATAGATGTAAGAATATTTATTTTATCAAAATTTAATAAAGGTGGCAGCCATTGGAATTTCTTGTAGACGAATTCAAATTTTTTTCTTTCAATTGAAAACAAAAATCACCGCCAAATTTTTGTTGCTGCTTCAATTGGAAATAAAAATACTAAATGATTACTAAGATTTGAATAACCTCGAATTTACGTGGCAATTACGACGATAATAGAGAAAGAGGAATAGGTGGGCAATGACCAGGTCTTAAATAGGAAAATATGGATAGTCTATTACTTATTTTATTTATCGGAGTTACCTATGATGGGCGATGGGTGAAATAATAATTATACCAATGATGCATCAATAAACATCATGTTTATTTATACTACCCAATATTAATAGGCGGCATCAACATTTACATATTTTACCCGCTATATGATACTTAAGATTTTGTACTATTATGGCCGGTAGTAATTGCAAGGAGCGGGAGGTATTTTAAAAATACAGGTTTATTTCTTTCTTTTCGGTGAGCACACCATGTCAGCCACTTTTTTTTATTAACGATTTGCACAGCCATCTGGTACCGGTATGTTCTACTTCTTCCCAGAAGGTCTAGCCTTATCAATTTTGCATTTTCAGGCAGTGATTGAATTAGCATTATTTATGTTTTATGTGTCTCAGATCCAGTTCCTAAAATAAATGCCTTTATTGTGATTTTATTACAATTTTTGGACAAATTCTAGTAAAAACAGTACAAAACATACCAAAATACAATAAAAAAAAATTGAAATTGCAACAGAATATACACAATAAGAAATGTCCATACAAGAAAATGGAAACATACAAAATTATTAAATTAAACAAACCTGTGTAGGTAAACTGCCACCAACATATCGCACCTTCGGTAAGACAAGGGCATAATTGCTTTTTTTCAAATTTTACAATACAGCACTTTAAAGTTTTTTTTTGCGTTTAATACCGTATTGCTTCAGTAATATTGCTTTCAGGTAGTTCTGCTTTGCATGAAAAATACCTTATGGTTTTTGGAATGAGGGCATGTTTTTGACAGGACGAAAATACCTTTCATTTTTTTTAAATATAGTAAAAAAGATAAAAAATGCACATTTATGCCCTTGTCGTACCAAAATGTAATTGCTTTTGTTATTATGACCGTAATCCAACCTTAATTTGTTCAGTTATTTGGAATCAAAATTACTTTCTTTTCTCAAAAACATTTTATTAGCAAAAAGTATTAACTTATATAAAACTAATAATATAACTAAAAGTACATAATATATTTAATTTTCAAAGAGTTTTTAATTATGATAATACCCAGTCGCTGAAAGTTGCAATTAAAACAAGGCATTATAAAATGTTTCATAGAATTTTGGAACTATATTAGAAGCAATTAATTGACGGATATCTTCTTTTTTGCGGTTTTGAATTGGTAACTTCTCAGTGTACAGCATCTTTAATACAATCTCATCAATTTTTTTTTATTACGGCTTGTTATAATATTTGCTTCTATCCAGGTGTCTGATTTGTAGCTATTTTTATGTTGATGTATTCCTAAGCCTTTAGTAAACTTTATTGCTTTCATATCTGTTAATTTAAAAATATTTCCATCAACATCTTTGTTAAGATTTAAAGAAGTTTCATCAGACAATAACTTCAGATTAAAGAAGGAGTCAAAGTTCATTTCTTTAACTATGAATTTATTGCCACTCTTTTTGGCGTTTTTGATGAGACTTATATATTCAGATGGTGAGTAGATAGGCCCTGCGTTCTTCGCACGTTTCACGCTTTTTTCGATAACTGAGTGAACTGAATCAGCTTTATTTTGGGTGTGACCCCTAATTAGAAACTTGTGTGTAATAGACTTTATAGGTAATGTATTGACAGCATAGTAATACATTCCAAATACAAACCTAAAATTTTAAAAAAAGTTATGTGAAATTTATTTATCAATATTTTTTTAAATATTGAAGACTTACTTATTTTTTTGCTGACCGCAACAGTTATCTGAATAAAGTATTATATCCATATCGGGTTGCTTGTCAGAAAGCTCCTTCAAAAACATGTAAAGGCACGTTCCTATTTCATTAGCTCCTCGCTTACCAAGACCCTCGTGCCAGAAGAAGCAAAATGTTTCATCATCATTGATATTGGAAACCTTAAAAATAATAAAAATAAAAATTATTTAGATTTAATAAACTAGGTAAACACTCTCACCGTAAAATTATAACAATTGAGCTTGGATTTATAAAAAAAGGCTGAAGATTGGCCAATAGGACATGGTAAAACTGCCTGTAAGTCAAATATAGCTATTATACTGTGGTTATCGACGTTCTTGCAATTTTCTATGTCCTTTTGAAGTTCTAGTCGGCTCAGATTTTTTTCTTCTAAGTGTAACTCGTACTTAGCCGACAGTGGTTCTTTATCAACAGCATTTTTGTAAGCCTCACATTCGTCACATTGATCTTTACGGGGTACAAACAGACCTATGTTGAAATCATTATTGAAAATGCGATGATAAGCGTCATAATTTACAGCCTCTTTGCCAGCTGCTTGCTGGAGATTTTTATAGCTGCGATGCAGCTCCGCCACTGTCAGACTACCATCTATAAACTCTCGGCTTGTATTACTTCTTAAGTAATGACTTTCAACTCGCGGAATCGAGTTTATATGATCATGGACCGATTGTATGACTTCATCACTTAGTTTACATTGTTTACCGTGCTTTCCACGGTTATCGACAGGAGTCATAATATACAACTCATTATCAGTTATTTTATCAGTTACTTTCCGTAGAGTTTTTTCACCAATACTCAGTGTTTAGCAAAAAAATCTTACAGACTCTGACTTCATGTCCATGTATCATAAAGTAGTAAGATGAGTTTGGTTTTCTAGGTGGTTTATTACAGGTACTGTTAGGTCTAATCGTGATTCGTCTGGTTGCAGGTTGTATTTTTTTAACACAAGATGCCAGAAAGTCTCTTTGTCTTTGATGTGTTCCTAATTCCCAGTACTTCTTAAAAATTGTATTTCTCATTTCAACTGAAATTTTAGTGGAGCACGAAAGTCGGCATGTATCTTTGCAAGGAGGACGAATTAATTTTGCTTGAACAGTCTTGCCCCTTTTTGTAACATACTCTTGGCCACTGTTTTTTAAACGCTTTGATATATTTTGTTTCCATTCGTGTTTATTTTTTTGTCGTTTCCTAGACTTCCTTTCAGTAGATTCTGGCGCAACATGATTTTCGTTTACGCTCAATGTTTGTCCTGGTTCTATAATATTATCGCTATGTGCATTAGCACTATCCTCTAAGACAGCCACATTTGTCGCAGACCTAGAAGAGCTGCTATTTGAGCTTGATGAGCTCTGGTCGGAACTTGATGAGCTGCTGTCGGAACTCGAAGTACTTGAGGAACTAGAGGAAGAGCCGCGACGAGTAGAAGGTCTAGTTTTATATACAGGTATTGGCTTTTTTGCACGACGTGGTAGCTTATACTCTGATCCTTCCGACGGTGAAAAGTCTTCATTATTTGAGGAACCAGAAATATTGCTCTCAATTATTTTAGGATTCTGGATTTCGAAGCCTACAAGAATTATGAAAAAAATACGTATGACAATAATGGACTAACAATCAAAAGTTTCGTTACTTTAAATTCGTACCTAAAGTTGTATTTATCATAGGAATAATATCAATTGCTTCTGGAACGTTATTATCTTTTACCAACTGTACTAACTTAGGATCCCTGCTTTCTAAATCTAAAAAAATCAATATAAGTAATAAAAGATAATTCAATGTAGATTTTCATTTATAGGTTAAAAAAATAAATATATAAGATAATATTTATAGCATTAATCAACATTCCAGTTATTTTCTATCCATACCTGATGTTTCGTTTAATGTAGACGCCGGTGTCTTTAATTCTTCGAAAATGCTGCTCTCAGATCTTGGATTCTGATTTTCATTTTCATTTTTGTTTAACCATGTTTCGACCTTGGCTTTGGAAGAAGAATCTTAAAATAAATAGTAAAATTGAGTAAAAAATATAGTTTTATTTTAATAGGAATAATTTGAAGATAAAGTATACCCATTAATAATGAATTATTGTCTGAATGCATAGATGCGTCATGGGACTCGATCTTTTTCAAACAGGAAATTCCTGAGTTGTCCTTAATTGGAGGTTGCCTACTGTTTTTTTCTTCATCAAGCATCATCAAAATTTTCTTACTTCGCGAGCCCATTTTGTTCTGAAAATTTAAGAAATGCCGAAAAAACATAAATGCAAAATCATAAATGTGATCTCGAAAACGCTGGCTTTGGTTTTTTTATACTCGTACGGAATAAAAATGATATTTTTACAAAAAAAAATTTCATTGCAGTTAGTTTGGTGAAATGGTTTAAAAATAGTTATAAAAAGAATTATTTCTTCTCGTTGCGCCAGCAGATTTCTACTCCTTTTAGTATTAAGTGTTCATACAGATTTTTTTTTTGGAAAGTCAGGTATCTCGTCCGTATAAATACGAAAAAACTTAAAACCAAAAAGCCACAATTATTTTAATATCTTCTTCATAAAAAAACCCCTTGGAATAAGAAAGCCATAATTGTTTATGAGGCTATTAAAATTTAAACGAAATTGGTACGACAAAGCCGTAAGAATTTTTATGACAACTTTATGAAACAAGTATTAGAATAAAAAAGTCATAATTGTAGTTAAGACTACAAAATTGAAAATATATTAGAAGTACAAAGTCACAACTATTTGAACGTCTTTGTTCGTCCGAATATATGCTCATAAAATAGCCATAATTGTAGTAAATGAGACTTTGTCTCTCCAGAAACAAAAAGCAAAACAGGCCATATTTACCTTTACGACTTTAACGCTCCAGCACACAATCACTTCACTCGCGGGTGACGCGGCAACTGACCAAAAAGATTTTGTCGCGCCAAGGCGCATAAAAAAATGGACCAATCAGACAAAGGCACTGCTTCCCTCTGGCGTTATATTAATGAACTCAACAGGTGCCTTTGTTCCTCCAAGTGAAGGTGAGTTTTTGAAGCATTTTGGCATATATAACCCAATTTTCGAATTTTTGACAATTGTGCCCTTGTCTTACCGAAGGTGCGATATATATATATATAAATAAATAATGTATGCATATATAAAGACATAGAACACTTATTGTGTATATATAAAATATAAAGACAAAGAAACAATGACATATTGTGATGTTAAAGCCCTAAATCACAAGCTAGAAACTCCCCAATAGTGCAAGGACAGATCTCCATGATCAATTGCTTTATTCTTTGTTTAAATTTAGATGCTTGTAGGCATTTTATATCTGCTGGCAAGAAATTGAAAAGCTTTATTGCGATGTTGATATAACTTTTATGTGTTAGTGAGAGCCTATGTTGTGGTAAAAGCAAATTTTCTCCATACCTTGTACTGTAGTTGTGTCGGCTATTAACTGCATTAAAATCCAGTGCATGTTTTTTAACATATTCCAGGCACTGACAGATAAAAAGCCCTGGCATAGTTAGTATTTTATACTGCTTAAAGAGTGGCCGGCAGCCGTCAATAGCTCTTTTTTTCCGAATAATTCTCATAGCGGTTTTTTGTATTTTAAAAATTTGATGCCAGTCTGTTGAATTTCCCCAAAATAGGAGACAGTAACATATCTTTGACTGAAATAAACCCATGTATGCCATCCTGGACACCTCAAACGGAGCCAGTTCCGTAATCCTACGCAGCAAATATAGTGTAGATGACAATTTGTTGCCCAAATGTGTGATATGGTTTTTCCAAGTTAATTTGTTATCTAAATATACACCGAGAAACTTAACATGTTTCTGATCATTTTGCTCTTTAAGAGAGAAAATAACTGTGTCTGTCTTGTCGAGATTAAGTAAGAGATTGTTGTTTGCAAACCAGCTATGTAAATTTTGAATAGTAGTTTGTGCTTTTATTTGAAGTTGTGCCGCGTTTGGGTGACTATGAAGGAGGGGAGTATCATCCGCATATTGCACTGTCACTACCTCTGGAAAATGCATTGGCAGTTCATTTACGTAAAGAGTAAACAAGAGAGGACCTAATATTGATCCTTGAGGTACGCCTGCCGTAATAGGCAAGGCGGAGGAAGACACCCCTTCACAATCAACCATCTGAGAGCGGCCATATAGGTAAGATGTAATCAATTCATGGCTTTTTCCCCTGAGCCCATAATGTTCGATCTTATTAAAAAGGATTTGGTGAGACACACAGTCGAAGGCCTTTGATAGATCACAAAATACTGCCGAGACAGACTCTCCTCCCTCAAAAGCCCTGACCACATGTCCCACCAGCTTCCTCAAGGCATCGCTTGTGGATTTATCTTTTCTAAAGCCGAATTGAGTTGCTGAAAGTAATTTGCTTTTTTCTAAGAAGTTTATAAGTCTGTTGTTTATACTTATTTCAATAGGCTTCGATAATATTGGTACTAAAGAAATCGGACGGAAATTCTCTGGGTCGTCCACTTCCCCTTTTTTAAATATAGGAATTACTCTACTGGTTTTTAGCTTTTTTGGGAATATTCCAGAGAGGAAACATTTATTTATAATGATTGTTAGTGGTAATGCAATGCCTTCACCAAGTTGTTTAAGGATTTTATTGCTTAATCCAAATATATCCAAAGCTGTGCTGTTACTCATGCCCTTTAAGATAGCCCTAATTTCATCGGGACTGAAAAGGTCCAGGAATAAAGTAAGGTTATTATGGATTAATTTAGATGTTAGTTCTGAAAGATTAGCATCACCCTTTTTAAGTTTCTTTGTGACTGTGCATAACACATTAACAAAAAAGTCGTTGAATTCTTCTGAGGTAATGGAGTTCAGATTTTTTTTTATTTTTTTTTTAGGAGCATTAATGATCTTCCATATGGCCCTAGGTTTGTTTGAACTATTTTGAATTTTATCTGAATAAATTTTTTTTTGGCTTCATTTATTTTATTCTTATACTCTTTTTAAAATATATTTACTAAGCCCGACAGATCAATATCAGTACCTTGTCTATTATAGGCAGTTAAAAGGTTTAAATTATTCCTGTAATTTTTTAATTCATTATTGAACCATTTCTTATTTTTATTGGTCTTATGTATGGTTTTATTTTTTTTTGGGAAACAACTGTCTATGATTGAAACGAATCCATTCAAGAAAATGTCAAATGCATCATCAACATCATGGGCATTTAGAAGTAAGAACCAGTCAACCCTCTGCAATAAATTATTGCATAAAATTAGATTTTGTTCACAATAGGGTCTAAATTGTATTAGAGCGGTGTCATTCTTTTTTGTATTGTTTGTGAGATTATTATAATTATTGACTAGGGCCATATGGTCCAACATGTAAATATCCAATAGATTATATTTACAAAGATCTAGTCTGTTTGTTAAGCAGTTATCCAAACAACTGCTATTTGAGATTTTAGATATTCTGGTGGCTTCATTTACTAAAAATGAAAAGCCAAAAGAGCTAATTATTCGGGAAAATTCAACAGACGCTGGTTCCGATGTTAGTATGTTTATGTTGAAGTCACCATAAATAAATATAG
>JAEQML010078180.1:0-12555 GCA_016904865.1 Pissodes strobi | reverse complement strand
TCCAGACTGTTATCTACATCTTTACAGTTCAGAAGATCCAACCAATTACAATCCCTTATTGACTCAAATAACAGCATATAATTACCTTTTGGATAATCGTACGCATAGCGTTTGATAACAGTAGCCTCTGATTTGATATTTTCAGAAAAGGGTATCTGAAAAGCTAGTGCTGGGTGGTGTGGATCCTCTGGCACTAGTGGAGATGGAGACCTACAGACGCTTAGCGTCAGATATTGATATATTGGAAATCAACAGCAACTCATTGCTGTATTGTTTAAGATTATACAAATTTAAAAATTCATTTAGCAATCTAGATTTAGAATTATCACAGCTATCAAAGAAAGGAATATTAAAATCTCCTAGAATTAGTGTGTTGTCATTGGACAATGGTAATTTTTCAAACAGATTAAAATAGGTTGAGTAATACTCATTGTTTGCATTGGGTTGACAGTATACAACGGATATATACATAGTCATTTTTTTGAGTTTTACCTTCACAACAACACATTCTATATCACAGTCAATTTCTATCACTTCGTACCTTATATTTTTCTTTAATGCTAATCACTTTTGATGAAACTTTCAAGATAAAATTAAGGTTTCTATTAAGTAACATTATTACTTTAATCAAAAGGTTTCAGAAAGAAGCTCCGTTATTAATTCCACCTGTATTTTTGACATATTTGTTTCTTTGCTTGTATTTAGTACTAATTTTGTATGTTTATAAAGTTTTTGGTCTTTGTAATATCATTTGGAGTTTACTCGGTAGTGTGTTGACCAATGATTTATTGACGATAAATAAGTCCATGACATCGCCAGAATCTATTATTTTTCTTTATTTTAGGCGTACTCGTAGATTTTATTTCAATACCAGTTACAGTAGGATTTACTTCAGCTACATCTGTGATAATTGGCAGTTCCCAGTTTGCCAGTCTTTTAGGCCTTTCGATATCATCCAATGGATTTTTCGATACTATGACTAAAGTGATTCAGAACATTCACCTTACGAGACTTGCCGACCTGGGTTTAGGCGTGGGATGTATTGTTGCACTGTTATTATTAAGGGTAAGTAAATAATGCCAGATTTTTATATCATACTAAAAGTTTGTGCCATATAATAATAATAGTGCTAGTACGAGAGTACAAATAAAGCAGTTTATTCATAAATGTTGGTTATAATTTGCCTTGTATCTATGATGTCACTCAATAATTTAATTATCAGCTGTGCTAAGTCATGGACGATGGGAAAGAAAATATGATACTTTCGCTTTATATGTTCCTGAAGTCCTTTCGTGTGTAATAGTTTTCTTTTAATTTACAGAAGCTGAAAGATTTGAAACTTCATAGAAAGGGTACCAAGCCGACTAAAACCCAACAATCATTCAACTATACTCTTTGGTTGATTTCCACATCTCGAAACGCTATAGTAGTCATAATATGCAGCGCGGCAGCCTACTTTTACGAGACCCATGGCGCCGGGTCACCGTTCAGATTAACTGGGAATGTAAAATCAGGATTACCGGAATTCAAATTGCCACCTTTCAGTACTGTGCTTAATAACAGTACCAGAACATTTCCTGATATGTTAAGCGATCTAGGGAGTTCTGTATTTTTGGTACCTGTCATTGCTGTGCTGGGCAACGTAGCTATCGCCAAAGCTTTTGGTAAGAAGAGCACTCTGAGATTACTATACATTTTCTGTTTAATTGGATTATGGTACAAATAATATGCAAATATTATCTATATTTTATTATAATCAACCTAAAGGATATTTTTTTATACAAAACTCAATATGGTGAAATATTGAAGTAAAATAAACTAAATAACTTTTTCAGCTAGTGGTGAAATTATAGATGCCACGCAGGAACTATTGACGCTATCTCTCTGCAATATAATTGGTTCTTTCTTTTCATCAATGCCAATTACTGGTTCATTCTCTAGATCTGCTGTAAATCATGCCAGCGGTGTACAGACTTCTTTTGGTGGTGTAATTACAGGTAAACTTTCCGTATTATAACAGAAATTAGCACGCAATCGATTTACTGTATCAGTGTATGCCAATGATAGCACTGTTCAAATCATGCATTACCGACATGTTTCTATGATAGAACTGTGTTATAAGTGATATTTGGTATAAAAATGATGTAAACTGACCCATGACCTGATCAAATCTACGGGTTTTCAATTGCAATGAAGTTTCTAAAGTTGAATGCCTGATGATCAAGTAAAATAAGTGCCAAAAATACCGTAACCGAAATTTTTGCTGCAAAATGTCTGTTAGAATCTAATATGAAGTGTTCAGGTAAGAAGAGAAGCAAAACATAATGAATGTTAGGAAATTAATATTATAATCGAATTTGTATTAGCAATATCCTGCGCATATAATATGATACGATCAGTATTATCTTGCGATATTTAACATTTTGTTCATAATATTATCCAACACAATTATTGCCAGTTTAATTCTAGATTTAATGAAAAATCTCACAGCGATAAATAAAAATGTTTATTTCGTTTATTTATACAAGGTATAATAAATATTTCATCAAATTATAATATAGATAGGTGCCAAGTGCAAATGAAAGTATGCACCGCCTATAGATAAAACTAAGAAATCGGAAGCACATATACTAGCCCTGTAATGAATTTCAGTGGCACTGCATCACAACTATGCTTCAATAGTAGTTCTTTTAGGATTCTTTTAATTAAGATGGTTGCTTATAGTAAAGTGCTACTTATAACTTATTTTGACTTGTGTGGGCACCTCGGGGTTACAAGCTGAAATTTTCACAGAATGAAGGTTTTATTATATTAATTCAAAACTCGAAAGTAATAAAAAATCATAACGGGCAAAAGGGCAGTATACCTAAAAATCGAGATTATTATATGAACGTGTAGGATATTAATTTATGAATGTTTTCATATAAAATTCATCTACCTTTTTTTACAAATTATATTTTTTATCATCGCTTGAAATATGCAGATTACATTGGCCCTTGCGGCAAAATAATTCAAAAAATTGAAATATTTGCCTTCAAACCTGGGCAAAATCTGATTGAAATATACTCATTTTTGTATTCACCTCGCATTCTCTCCGAAATGAAGGCTCAAATCAAAAATTTTTATTCTTGCAAAAAGTTTGCCTGAAGTATTTAGACTACATAGGTGCATGAATACATTTTTTTTCTCAAAGGGTAATGGAAAAATAGAATTAAATGTAAAAAGTAATTTTCTTCTAGCCGCGACCGTCCGATCTCGCGCTTCCCGAGTACTCTCGTATCTCACTTTTCTCCATAGCTTCCTCTTTCTCGTGCCTATTGTACAATACAATAAGTGCTTTTACACCATTACGGGTTAGAATACTAATAATAATAATAATAATAATAATAATAATAATAATAATGGCTATTATTTTTTATATGATCGGACGAACAACTATACCTTTCCGATGTGTTTTCTCACCGCAAAAGTCATGATTCCAGTATACTGTATTCGTTGCTTGGCAACATGCAATAACTGTACGTAGTATAACTGTACGTACTACGTACAGCATTTCGGTCCTAGGCCGGGAATATAAAATTTCTGTCATATTTAAACACCTTGTTTGTCAGATCTGACGTTTATCAAAAGCAAGATTTAGCTGTGGTTTCCCTAGTTACGTAATAAACTCCAAGCTCGCTCGATTCAAAACTTGATATTATGTTGAATTTAAATTTAAAACACCGTTTTTATTTAGAGTAATATTTGGCTCTTTTTTTATAAATACGTATTATAATTAATTCCGATCGGATAAAAAATAGTATGTTCAACTCGTACAAAAAGAACATTCCTGGACTCCTGTGTTGCTCTTCGGCTGCGCCTCATCCAGCAATTACCACAGTCGTCCTGGAATGTTTTGTTTTTCCTCCTAGTTACACAATATACTATTTCCTATACGCTGCTAGGTAATCAGTGGCGTGCAGTGCCATTTAGGAGAGGGTAGGCAACATAATAGAAAATGATACAGAAGGAGTAAGCCCGCTGCAGGCGCCGCCGTTGGTGGAATTTCTTTTTCAGGGGCGACGCCCAAAAACGTCAATTTTGAGGCTCCAAAAAAATGTAGGCATAAAGCCTTTTCAATTCGAGTTTCACCAAAACTATGCAAAGAAAACGCGCTGTAAATGGTTAGTGGACTGGCCTTGTTTTTCTGAGGCATTTGACACATTATTTAAATCAATGTACCCACGTTTACTATACACATTTCCTTCTTCCCCAAAGAGTAAGCATAGCCAACAATACATTTTAATTTTGTGACGACACCTGCAGAGCCACTAATAATTGTCATGGATTTTTTTATTAAAATATCGAGGTTTTCTTTCTAGCCAACAAAATTAACCCACAAGGAAAACTACAACCCCTTGTATAGGTACTAAACTAACTAAACTCTCAAAACTATAACTAAAAGCGCAGGACGTCAAATCCCAATCTCACACAACAATAGGGCACATGGAAAAGGGAACCTGAGATTATTCTTATTTATGTCTGGCCAATGCCGGTGTTGTATTATCGGGTTTCAGTTTCTTGCAAAAAAAATGCATGGCGTTATTGACACCCAGATATCCAAATATTAATACATTTAGGGATGCCTCATGTACTGTAATTTTAAATATTACTAAATAAAAAAGCTTTCTTAACCAAACCCTGTAATGATGTAACCGGTAATCGCTTTCAAACCAATTACTAAAGCGCAAAAAAAACCAATAACAATATGATCCTTGGTAAAAAGTGTCTATTAAAATTGTAATTAAAGAGAGCACATTTTGGCAACAGCACTTATCGTTGCGTCGCATCGGCCCGGACCATCTTCGCATGCTTTGTCTCTTTTCTTTTTATGTAACGTTTCATTTGGCTGCCTTTTTTCAAGCACTGCTTTTCGCCTCCATAGTAAATCCAGTAGTGACGGTATAAATGCCTGCCTTCGGTTTGTTATGGGATGCTTTTTAGCGGATTGCCGTCGGAGAATATTATTCCGTTTAGTATAGGTAGCGTAATATGAGTGGTAGACTGTGATGTTTTTCTATTAATATAATTAATATTTTAATTGGCGCTTAAGATAAGGTTTTTAAAATTGGATTATACTTATTAGTAAAATTTTAATTTATATTATCGGGATTAAAATTAAATGGGAAAATATAAAAAATGTCAAAACATCAGGGTAGGCAATGCATTTGTGCTTTCATTGTGTGCACGCCACTGTAGGTAATAAAGAAGTAGAAAAAAAAAACGTATACTTAATGCAACTGCTATTAAAAAAAGGACTAGCTTTTATTCAGAATAGAATAACTCAAAACGTAAAAAAAATCTTTATAATATCAAAATATATTTATCTTCAGACTGCCTGTATCTTCTTCATTAATAGACATAATGACTTCAATATTGCCTTCCAGTAATTTTTTTTTGCATGATCCTATGGAACCTATTTAGTTTCTTCTACGTGTACAAGCTTGCTTCCATACAATCTAATAAACAATTGTTTGATAAAGTTTTATTATTTAATCTAATAATAATTTACCTTTTTTACATCCACATGCAATAAATAATTTTACATCCGAAGGAAATGCTGGTGTTGTTAAAATTGGGGATAATTTGGATATCACCTGCCTCCTCAAATTTCCATCCGCATTCTGTCACCTCTGGTAATAGGGGATTTGGTTCTAATGAACTGAAGCACACCTTAGTTTGATAATGTGCTCTCTTACTGCGAAATTTTAAACTATTTTTTGTAGGGGCTAGGTTTTCAATTTGCGATGAAGAGGCCAATAGTGTCCTGAAAATATTAATAGACGAAATGTTTGGATTTGCTGAAAATAATTTTATGATAAATTTCTCTATGTTATTGAACATGCCATCTGAAAATTCCTGGATCCCAATACCATCTAAATAATCGGAATAATTTAGATAAATCTTCCAACATTTTATTAAAATTCTCTAGAAATATATATTTTTAATATGTACCAGAAGTACAAGTACAGCAGTGTCATTGGAGTCCACTATGCATGTCAAATAATACATACAATGTTTAGCAGAGAGTATGATGCAACAAAATTCTAGTATCAGCTTCTTCGTGACTATAGAAGATATTAATTTGTTGTCAATTGGTTCGAAATTTGTTTTCTTATCAAAAATATTGGTAAATCCCCCCACTATAGTTGCGAACTTGAAATTCATTTTATGAGAGTGCTCGTTCAGATAAAAAGTTCGTTAACTGTTTTTTTTTTAACTAAAAACAGAGTGGATAAATAAATTTCACTGTTTTGGATGTAAAAAGGTAACTTAATATTAGATTAAATCGGTACATAATAAAACTTAATTAAATATTTTTTTATTAGATTGTATGAAAGCAAAGCTTGTACACGTAGAAGAAATTAAATAGGTTGCATAGGATCATGCAAAGAAAATACTGGAAGGTAATATTGAAGTCATTGTGTCTATTCCTGAAGAAGATACAGACACTGAAGGTAATAGATTTTGTTATTATAAAGATTTTTTTACATTTTAAGTTTTTCTATTCTGAATAAAAGCTAGTCTTTTTTTAATAGCAGTTGCATTAAGTATATGATTTATTTTCTACTTCTTTATTACCTAGCAGCGTATAGGAAATAGTTATTTGTGTATTTAGAGCGCAAAGTAACGGATTGCCGCTTGAGGAAAGAATGTTACTGCGCGACGCGTAGCGGAGCGCAGTAATCTTTCGAAAACGGCAATCTTACTTTGCGCTCGAAAAACACACAGAACTTTTTCTACAGCCGCATTTTTTATAATTAAATGCACATTTTTCTCTATACTTATTCTGAAATTTGCGAATGACTTTCAGTTTTGACATATTATGTTCGGGCTTCGGGCATATTTAGAACAGGATTGTCAGCAACAAACTGTAACAAACGCACGACTGTCATTTATTTATCTTCGGTTTCCATGACCATTCAGCACACTAGACGGAAAAAGCGAGAATTTCCTTTTCCATGTTCGCGCTAGAGCGCAAAATAAGGATCCACGGCATTAGTTGATTTTGCGATTTCATTTGAATTTAGTATTTAGTTATTTTGCGCGCGGCTGTAGAAAAAATAAATTTCAGTATAATCGAAAATGTCTTCATTGTTATTATTAGTATTCTAACCCGTAATGGTGTAAAAGCACTTATTGTATTGTACAATAGGCGCGAGAGAGAGGAAACTATGGAGAAAAGTGAGATACGAGAGTACTCGGGAAACGCGAGATCGGACGGTCGCGGCTAGAAGAAAATTACTTTTTTACATTTAATTCTATTTTTCCATTACCATTTGAGAAAAAGAATGTATTCATGCAGCAATGTATTCTATACTTAATAACTTATAACTAAATACTTAAGGCAAACTTTTTGTAAGAAAAAAAAATTTTGATTTGAGCCTTCATTTCGGAAAGAATTCGAGGTGAATACAAAAATGAGTATATTTCAATCAGATTTTGCCCAGGTTCGAAGGGAGGTATTTCAATTTTTTGATTTATTTTGCTGTAAGGGCCAATGTAATCTGCATATTTCAAGCAATGATGAAAAATATAATTCGTACAAAATGCAGATGAATTTTATATGAAAACATTCATAATTTAATATCCTACACGTTCATATAATAATCTCGATTTTTAGGTATACTGCCCTTTTGCCCGTTCTGAATTTTTATTACCTTCGGATTTTGAATTAATATAATAATGCCTTCATTCTGTGAAAATTTCAGCTTGTAACCCCGAGGTGCCCACAAAAATCATTTATAGAAGGCTTTTACTGCGTTGGGCACTCTACTATTATCTGTTTAGTATTAGCTGGCAAATTGCTATACATTTTTATTGGTAGCACATAGCTACTGTGAGCTGTGGTTATGTACTGCTTGATATTATTTTTTTAGTAAACCGCACATTGTAAAATATAAACTAAACTTACGATTAATATTTTCAATTTCTTAAATAAGTAACTACATGAAAAATTAATCCCTTTAAACATGATTGTTCTTATTATTTTTTCTGAGTTACTAAAATGTTTCCTGTTTTTCTACTATTTCCTATTTCCCCAAGTTACCAATCCGTGAGACAAGAGTCAGCTAGCATTCGCATGATAATATGATAGTAAAATACCTCGATTTACATTTTGTGTTTAATTTCCATATAACAAAAGAGATGCTACTCATTTTCCTTAGAATATAGTTATGTTGGTCTCACCAGGATAATTGGGAATCTGGTTTAACGTTCAAAAAACTTTCTTTATTGGGAATGCTTAATTAGAGCATGTTTCCAGTCGAAGAACAATCAGGTAACATATATGAAATTAGATTCGGTTTCTTTTAAATTTAAAAGTAGGTGGTTGTTCTCGCTATATTTCTGCATTCTCTCGGAGTAGACAGAGATCTATAACTCTCTGTTTCTACTTGATAGAATAACAACTGACACATCAGCAAACAATGGCAATCGCTCAACCTCATTTAGGCTGTTTTAACAATGGTTGCCATAGAAATTAAATCCTTGCTAAAATTACTCGCCGATTATAGGCTTTAATAGGCTATATTTAATATGATCGATGAAGATCAGAAATTATTCACAATTATTCCCAATTTGATTCTAAATGAAGTAAAAATCTTCGAAAACAGTAAATTAAATTATTTATTTTAACTTCACATGCATAATACGTATTTCGCTTTTTGGAAATGGATATTATTCAAAAATCTTTATTCTCCAAAATTGCTATATTCATTTTTCACTTTAAATTACATTAGTCTCATAAGTCGCCATTTTTTGCGGTTGGGCCCAGCATAATTAGTATTGACAACACTGTAAAAACTGTTGTCAGTAAATGCCTTCATAACTATGCCTATGGTTCGATTCACCTCTAAAATTAATTTACAGGAATAATGGTTCTGTTGGCGCTCAGCTTCCTGACTCCTTACTTTGCATTTATTCCAAAAGCCTCATTAGGTGCAGTCATAGTATGTGCTGTCATCTTTATGATCGAATATGAAGTAGTGAAACCGATGTGGAGATCCAGCAAGAAAGATTTGTTGTCTGCCTTTGCTACCTTTGTATTCTGTCTCGTGATTGGGGTAGAGTATGGAATTTTGGTTGGAGTCAGCATCAACATTATGTTCTTATTGTATCCCTCGGCCAGACCCGGAGTTCACGTGGAGAAATGCATGGTAAGAAAATTATGTGATTAAAGAATTATATCACTAAAAATCAACATATATTTACACTAATTAATAATTATGAGAAAAACATAACAGCAGCTGTATTTCCAAAAAGAAAACCGTTTTAGCGTTAGGGCTTAGATTCTGTCAATAAGGAAATGTTGATCATTCTTATGAATCAGACCTATACGGCATTTTCACGATGTGTAGATATACTTCGTTTGTCGCTTGTGGCACATCTGTAATTATCACTTTAAATAAACCACAGGAAACCTTAACAGTAAGAAATTTTATTTGGTTGCTCTAAAATAACTATACTATTACTATATCAGTATATGATATTGCCACCGGAAGTAGTAGCTACTTTAGTTTTTTTTAATATGTTTTTAACCCGTAAAGAGACCGACTGTATGTGTGTGTTTCTTTCGAATGAATTGAAAAATTTTTATTTGTTGCATCTAATTGAATTCGGAATAAGAGGACGAAATAATTATATCCATGGATGCTAGGTTTAATCCCAATGGCAGAGGTTTTAAAGTGAAGAAAAATTGCGATCCTAATTAAGCCAGTGGCGGCTCGTGGTAGGTAAAACATGTGAGGGCCAGGCTCTACTAGGAAAAGTGTTTGAGGCTTAGCGCCGCAGGTGAAAAAATGTTTGGATTTGGGTTTTGACTTTGGTTTGGGCCACGCTCATATCAACCCAATTTTATGATACAAAAAATAACTATAACTTTGATTATTTCAAGGAAAACAAGGCTAGAAATGAAAACGAGCCCCAAAAAAAAAATAAAATTCCACGTCACCTAGTTACTTAATCCTGAGGTATTAGTCTTTGACGCTTTGACCTTTCTTTTATGGAGGTCTACTAAAACCATAAAATAAATAAAACTCAAATTTCGAATAAATAAAAATAAAATAAGTAAAAATATCTATATATTTATTGGTATACCTTTATGGCAAAAAATCAGTTTTTACCCTTTTGAATGAAATAAATATGGACCTACCTAACTACAAACTCAAAATAATTTTATTATTAAGAAAATAAAATAAAAATAACTATAATAACAAATAAACATTTCGCTGTCTGTTTACAATATATAAACATTCCTAATTCCTATTAACATTCACTTTTTATAAATCAAGTCTATATTTCGGTTTTTTAAGTTTGCAAATTTATTTATAATGTCTTCATAAAACTGAAGATCCTCACTAACACTTTGTATAATTCCTTTTTCTACAGCTATCGTTGACAAACCCGTTAGGCGCTCTTGTGTCATCGTATTTCTTAAATAGGTTTTAATGCGCTACCGACACACTTGTGGCTGGAATAGTTAATACTAGGCAAAACAGTTTGTATGTTCCCGAAAAGTTAATTTTAAATTCCTTGTAAATATTTTTTTTTGTAATTAAAATATTTGTTGAATATTTTAATTACAAAATAGTTCGTCCCTGTACAAAACACTATGTTCGTTTTTTGGATACATTTTCAATAAACAATCAAACGATTTTTCTTCAGTAAATTTTGAAGAATCTACTAATGAAAGGAAATCTAAATCGTGAAAATTATTAAAACGAGTACTTAATTGAAGGGAAATACAATCTATAGTTTCGTAGTACAACATTTCAATCGTTTTATAGCTTAAAAATATTTCTAACTCATTGTCACGTTTGCCTCGTTACCTTGATAATTCAGTTTTAATTTTTGCCCATCAATTGAAAAACTAAAGTTTTCTTCGTCTCAATTCAGAAATTCGTCGAGCAGCGACTTTAATCTTATTAGAACAGTAGTTTATGTTTAACATTTTAGTTTGCAGAATTTGAAAAAGTAAATCTGAGCATTCAAAAATTTCGTAATAGATTCTGGTTAAAATAGCAAAGTTAAATTTTTCAATTTTTTTTAAAAATCCCTTTGCCGAATTTACAGATTCTAAACCTGAAGTTTTATCATCAATTATAATTTGAAACACTAATATTAAGTCGTCCCGTTCAGTAGCAACTAAATTTAGAATATTGGAACGGGTATACCAGCGTGTTTCAACCAATTAAATCCTTGGTTTCAACCGATCGTGGTATCCTTTTTCCTACTATTTGATCGAGAACAAAGGCTTGCTTCGGTGAATTATGAAAAAACGCTGGAATACCTCACAAAGTTTGAAAAAAAAATACTTTTGTCTATTTGTTTAATGTCTTGCTGCAGCACAAGGTTTAACCTATGTGCGTATCAATGGGTGTTGGGGAAACACCCCCACACGTGTATAACTTTCGTTTTTCACCGTATAGTTTGGTAATAAAACCCTGTATGTATGTAGTATGAATGAGCCATAATTAATCCATGAATATATTTATTTCACGCCAGGTAAACGGAAATTTGTGCATTTAAAGCAGCATATTTCAGTTCTTCATCCCGATCCCTTAGTCCGAACCTGGTTTGTTGGTATAATAGAGACCGTCATATGCGGCATTCTGTAGAACGCAAAACGACACTCAGTCATCTCAATCCTGTTTAATCGTTTCCAATTTAAAACATATTTTTGTCTCCGTCAGTACTGTACACAATAATGTGTCGAATAAAGAGAGAATACAGTTTCTACCCTTTCAATCTGAAATGATTTCGGCATAACACCCCCCACTTTTCATTTGGTTTTGCCGCCGGGCGGCCAGCTAGAAGCTAGAAGAAGAAATTAGTTCAGGCAGTGCGTAGCAAACACTCAGCCGTGATGCGTCGGTCTTTGCACCGCTCCGCATGATTTTAGCGCCGAAAAACATCTAGCCTTGTCCTAGCCCTGTTAAGGCAACTAATTAGTGTTTCGCTAATTTTGTTAGTTATTTTCGTGTACTAGATTAGTCCAGTCACTGCTCTCTAGTCTCTAAAAGTGCAATTTCAACGTTCACTCAGGCAAGAGCGAAAGTTCTCGTTCTCATCTTCGCGCCAAAAGGTCCCAAACTTTTAGGCAATTTCTCCATTTGTATGCACAAATATTAGAGAATATTTAGTGTACCTCTGTTATTTTTGTCCACGTTGGACAAATACCTCGTTTAGGCGTTTTTAACGCAATTCCTGAAGGCCAGAAACGACGTAGCTTCTCGGCTTACCTGTCCTGTAGTTGAAGAAAAGCAGTAAAATGGCGGTACCGAATTTGTAGCTCAAATCGTGCCTGTAAGATTCAAATTAAGGATTTGAAGTCAGATCTCTGCCTGGTTGGAGGGAAGTAGAGAGAAGCGCAGATCAAGGTATTTTGTAGAGTGAAAGGAAGTTGAAATTTTAAAGACAAAAGTTTCATTTTAAATTAACAAATCAAGACTTTTTACTAGATATTAATAATTAATGGATTAAACGACTTACCTTAAGGAAGTTGAATCCAAATTA
>JAEQML010078179.1:0-12555 GCA_016904865.1 Pissodes strobi | reverse complement strand
ATAATTCTATCAACATAAACATAGGTGTATCTCATATGTGTACGTCAGTACTAGATCAACAATTAGTTTCATCATAACATATTTTGTTTCTCACGTGTATATCTTGTAGAGACGTAATTTGAATTGGACGTGCTATATGGGTTAGAACACCAAGGAATAATCACATTTGCCCAATTTTACGGGGTAAATGTGATATGACATCGTTTTAAAAAAATATGTAGTACCCAAACGGTTTAGAATATACAATTTTCAACTCAATGAGCGTTTGGGCATGCGAAGAAGGACTACTGTGCGGTATGGCGTCAAAATTAGAATATTCGAAAAATATAACACATTTACCCCACTTCACCTTTTGCAGTGAAAAAGAGGTATTGGAAGCAGCACATAGGCTGAGTGTAATTTGAATGGGAGGTTTAAAGGAAAACTTTCAAGGATTGGGCATCTCAAAGTAATCACTCATTACAACTATGAAATAGTGAAATAGATCATTATATTTATGCCAACCAAATAAGCGAGCAGCAGATGGCAAACCGCTGCGGAGCAAGCACCTTTCATAAAGGGGAAACTAAGACCGTATAACTTTGCCATTTTGGCTTTATACTGGGGTTGTGATACTCACTAACATAGCTCTCTGTTATGTGGTTACTAAGATTCATAGCGAAGTTTGAGCTGGTTTAAAAAGTACCCGTGACAAATGAATTTAGAACCACGGCAGCTAGAGAGGTGCTGCTGGGACTTCTACTACTCAACTTTTTACTGACAAAGAATCTTTGGCAGGATTGAGGTGAGTTGAGACGACCTACCACTCAATGATTCCTAGGGAGCATCGATGTAAGCATCATATATAACTATATGGAACTTTTAAGTATGAGCTATAAAAATGTCATGGATAGTTAGAATAGAAAAATCAGGTCAGCATGAGATCAAGTAAATCAGCAAATAGCGTGCATGAAGGTAAAACGTAGTTCTGTTATACAGGGTGTCTTAATAGCGCGTGCCACTATTGCCATCTCGGTTAGTGCTACGACGTCGGTTAAAAGAGGAAAATTGTCTTTTTTGATGCCCGTTCAGGGTCCGTTTACAGTGTTGTTAACATCCTGTTAGTTTCCAAGGTACAGGGTGATTTCTGATAAATGCCTAAAAATATTTCGTCGATTATTACAAAAACTGATCATTTTCGAGACACAGTTTAATCGAAAGTTTTTAAATTTTTTCCGCTCTACAACAAGGGCTTCCAAATTTCACCTGCGGGGTTTCATGTTCGGGCCACCACCATCAACTTAATTTTCATAAATACGGACCTGTATTTTTATTTCGGATTTTAAGAGTTTCTTTATTCTTAAAGCCAATGACGTATCTCATTTATTGCAAAAATTCATATTATTGGCACTTTCCATAAGAACATAATGTGTTTGAGAGAGAGAGACAGAAAAGAGAATTATGGTAGGGATTAAATAAAGAGTGAAAAAGGTACTTTTTCGAATAAGTGCGATACGTCATTGGTTTTGGGGCAAATCCAGGTTCCAATTTAAGAAAATTAAGTTCATGGTGGTAGCCCGAACACGAAACGCCGGAGGTGATATTCGAAGACATCACGTTGTAGAGCGAAAAAAATTATAAATTTTTCCAAACCAACCTATAATATCACCCTGTATGTTAGAAACTAACATGGTTTTGACAACACTATAAACGGATCCTAAATGAAAATTAAAAAAGGAAACTTTTCTTTAATTTAACCGACCTCTTCAGAAATAGCAATAGTGGCACACGCTATTTAAGACACCCTGTGTATTTATATATGCTGAAAGTCCATTTTAGTAGCGTTACGTAATTCTTCTACTATTTGATACGCGATACGATATATCCTATTTTCTAAATAACATCCACAAGAAGAAGATCAAGAACTGAGAAATCAGGTAATCTAACAGCCATGAGGACCAATCCAGCAACATGGGATTTTTTTCGAAATAAGTCATTATTACCTGAGTTGATTGGCATGAAGGATTGTTCAGCAAATTAACAGCATGCGGACTACGGCTTCTATGGCTTTCCAATTTATTAAGGGATCGAAGCATCCGAGTTGAAGGGTTTGCATGGAGAAATTTAAAATCAATGCCGGAGTTCCACAAGGTTGTATATTACACTGTTCCTGCTCTATATCAACGATCTCTTAGAAATGACAATTCTGTTTACAGCTTTGCAGACGACAACCTCTTATATATTTATTCAAGTGGCGGATTCCAATGACCGCTGCTCGTTCTCAACGCAAGCCAGAAAATCAGATTGATCAATGAGGATATGAAAGCCATGGTGGAAAACAATGTCCAGTTTAACGCAGGAAGGACTCAAGCAGCTGTCTTCTCAAAAAAAGCAAACACCGCAGGACCTGACTTATCAGTGACAGGACAAACACAGACTCTAGCCTTATCCATAAGCTTACTGGCATCAACGTTGACAACAACATGTCCTGGGGTAATCACGTCACCAAAATCGCCAAGGCAGCAGCTCAAAAGCTAGGAGCATACAGCAAAAAGTTCTATATACCTCATCAGCTCTTACTGGTCTTTAGTTCCTAAATAGGACCATCCCTGGAATATTGTTCCCATGTGTGAAGCTCGGCACCCAAATATCGATATATTAGATTCCATACAGAGGAGAGCATGTCCGTCCGCCTTGTGAATGACCCAGAGTTGACTAAAGCCCTTGATAACCTCGAACATCAAAGAAAAGTGGCGGACTTATCTCTTTACTATCGATACTACTAGGGAAGGTAGAAGAAACGAGCTGGCACTTATGATTCCGCCTACAGTAGTTCCAAATAGAAACACCAGTCAAACACAAGCTGCTCATCACCGTACGATTCAGTTGCGAACACCTAAGGCGTCGCTGTTGCGGAACTCCTTTGCCTGAAGGACTGACTCGCTCTGGAATGGACTTCCGAATAACGTCTTTCCCGGAAACTACAACCTACAGCGCGCCGCGCTTCAAGTCCAACGTCCACCGTCTTCTCTACACACGCACGGCCCGCCCGTTGAGTGGTACAGGATTCTTCCTTTTGTGTGTGTCGAACATAAAAAAGGGAGCTTGGACTTGCTGAAAAATATATTGTTTAAGTGAGCTAAAAAAAATAGGCTTCCATATGATGAGATTGTATAGTAGACACTAATATGAAGCAGGAAATAATGTCTGCCCTGTCGCTCCCTAAGAATAATAACATAAACCATATAATTTCATGTAAAAAAATCATGGTTCATGTTCATATTTTGTATGTACTAGTTCGCTCTTCAATCAACGGTACTAGTCATAAAATTGTGGTCGTCACTGAGGATCCTCTCGACGCAAGTTATATATCAATTTAAATTTATGCACATTGAAATATTTTTTTTAGTATTGCTTGAACGTTTTTGGTACTCTTATTCTTTCTATTTTGAATAAAAATGTCCTTAAGGACTATTTATGTCCTTATATATGTAAATATGAAACATAACTTGGATTAATATCCGTAATGTTAGGCATACATTTTAAACCAAGAGTTAGTCCAAGCCTGAGTTTCAAGTTAAATGAACTACGATAGTCGTCATGCTATAATTTTTTTTATTTAGGATTTCACTTCGCCATTCATAGCACAGCAAGGCTCTGCCAAGGGACATTACCACATTTTTTTCGCATGCTTGTTTCAGAATTATTATATTATTATATTTGCGTTGCCATCAACAAACCCTCCATCCCTATTTTTATAATGTACGTTGATGATTAATTTCCTTGAACATATCGCTGCTGTCCTATATTTAATAACGAGATATTTGACGACGCATTTAATGAATACCAGGATTGCTTGGCTACCCCATGAATATGGAGATAAGTATTAAAGCAGAAATCGGAACACTCCGTTGGGGAATTCAAAACAGATTGCTTGGCCATACAAAAGGATGGCCTCACACTATTATTTGAAAGTAATGACGATGAAATCAATAATTTAATTTGACGAACTGATGGGATAGGATGCCAGTGTTTTAAAATGAAGTTTGGCAAATATAACTATATAGACGACACATTTATGCCTGGATATCGAATAAGACTGAGCAGTCACGCGTCACGCTCGGGTTTCGGAGGAAAGCAAATTAGAAAAAAATAGAAATGACTAATTATTTTTCACCGCTCATATATGACGTAGAATAGAATAGAATTGAAGACAGTTGAAATTATACAGGATCTGGATATATTGTCAAACCAATTTACAGAAAAGGACTTTGTCATAATCTCTGGATGCTTACAGGACACACTCGAATGGTTTGTTAAAGTAAAAAAAGCTGCTTCAGAGTGTGAATTTGGCACGTTGTTGGAAGCTCGAGTTTTGGGGAAGTTTACGGTGGGATTAAAACCAGGACCTATTTTAGATCGTTTATGTGAAGAAAACGTATCAAGAAGTTTAAAAGATATGGTAGAAATTGCGTTGGTGGAAGAAGCTACTCTAAGAGAGACTAGACAGCCATTATCCAATGTTTTTCATGTACATGGTGACTCAAAAAAATTGTTTAATCATGTAAACCGATATGGCTCAAGCTCAGGGAACTTTAGAGGTATCAAACCTAAGGATAAGGTAGAAGAAAAAGATAAGTTTAGGGATAAAGTTTTATATTTCACATGTGGCGAAAGTAATCATGAGTTTTAAACGTGTAAATTTAAGAAATACACTGGTATTAAATGTAAGAAAAAAGGGCATATAGCAGAATGTTGTAAGATGAAAGTGGTTAGAAACTTTTGTTTAGATTCAAATAATGAAGAAATTGATTTTTTTAATCTCTACTTTCGAGGTTTGTACGGGGGCGGGGTTGTCATGTCATACCCTTTGAAACTTATGAGGAAACATTTTCCGCTATTGAAATTCAACCGAGTAAGGTGAAGATCAAAGTTTATCATGGTCTGGTAGTAGCACCTAAAGGTCAAATTGAAGATGATTTTTCTATAAATAATTTGACAAGAAGTGTACATTTTTGATTGTAGAGGAAGCTACAAAGGCATTGATTGGTCGAGATATTTGGAGATAATTTTCTTTGACTCTAAATGAAAAGGGTGAGGTTCTTTTAAATGGAAGATCTGTTATTCCTATGGCTAGTTCTGAAACAGTGTTCGAGGTAAGTACGGACAACAAGTTAGGCTGCAAAATATTTTGAATAGATTTTCAAATTTATTTAAAAATGAGTTAGGAACTTATAAATATGAAAAGCTTAAATTAGAAATGGAAACAGATATTGCACCTGTTTTTAGAAAACCAGCACCAATAGCTTATGCTTTTAGAGACAAGGTCAAAAAAGAATTAGAAAGATTAGAGAAAGAGGGGGTGATAGAAAAGGTTTCACATTCTAGTTTTGGGACACCGCTGATACCTGTTGTCAAGGCAAATGGTGTAGATATTAGGGTTTGTGCCTACTATAAAATCACCATAAATAAATATCTAAAGGACGTTAACCATCA
The DNA here is from genome assembly GCA_016904865.1 of Pissodes strobi. Classification (NCBI taxonomy): domain Eukaryota; kingdom Metazoa; phylum Arthropoda; class Insecta; order Coleoptera; family Curculionidae; genus Pissodes; species Pissodes strobi. Next base: position 7,080 of record JAEQML010078179.1, on the reverse strand, counting down.
ACTTCCCCGGATAGAAGATATTTTTGTAGCGTTACAGGGTGGACAGCAGTTCACAAAGCTAGACTTTTTAAATGCATATAACCAATTGAGATTAGAAGAAGAGACTTCAGAAATTTTGGCTTGGAGTACCCGATATGGGATTTACAAGGTCAAACGTTTACCTTATGGTACAAAGCCTGCGTGTGCCATTTTTTAAAATGTAATAGAAAGATTTTGCAGGGTTACCAAAGGATAGTAAACTATTTAGACGATATTGTTATTATAGGTAGGAATCAGAGTGAGAATTTAGAAAAATGTCTGATGGGGTTGAGAAACCTAGAAGTGTTATTTCTAGAGTTTTGACTAAGGTAGAAAAAACTACAGTTTGGTCCATAAAGAAGCACTTAGTATTTACTGGGATTTGACAAAATTTTATGAGTATTTGGCTGGACGTAAATTTGAGATTGTAACTGATCATAAATCGTTGCAGACTTTACTTGGCGAGCTCATAACTTTACCTAAGATGGCAGCAGGACGAATTCAAAGATGGTCTTTATTTCTGAGTGGTTTTGATTATACTAGTAGGTATATCAGGGGTAAGGAGAATGTGAAGGCTGATGCTTTAAGTATAAGATCAGAAACAAGGCGTGATGCAAATTTGGGTCAAATTTTTAAATTTTATCAGGCATAATTTGCCAAATCATATGGAAAATGAGTTGTTTAAATCATATTTCATTAGGAAGTCAGTAACTGTCAATTGAAAATGATGTAATTATGTAATACCAACAAAATTAAGACCGCAACTTTTGGCAGAGCTACATAGTACACATGAAGACGTAAGTAAGATGAAAGCTAATGCTAGATCATATTTTTGGTGGCCTTCGATTGATAGGGATATTGACAGTTGTTTTTCTTAGGTCCTATTGGAGGTAAGATGGTTCTGATTATAATTGACACTTTTTCCAAGTGGCCTGAAGCATTCATCATGAAAAACACTAATGCGGTAAGTACGAGTGAAAAATTTCGTGAATGGTTTGCTCGATTTGGGCTACCAAAGGTTGTGGGAACTGACAACGGTCCACAGTTTCGTGCTGAGGAATTTGCCAATTTTTTGAGTTTCAATGGTGTTAGACATGATACATCTCCTCATCATCCTGCGACAAATGCCGACAAAAATTTTAAAAGCAGCATTTTAAAAGCATTTAAGTATGAAATCAATAGTGATGTTTCTTTTGATACTTTAATTAATCGTTGTTTATTTCATTACAGAAATTCAGTACACATCACTACTGGTGTCACACCGAGCAGTTTAGTTTTTAAAAATAAGGTTAGAAATAGATTTGATATATTGACTGAGAAAAACGTAAATACTAATAGAAATGCTCTGAATTACAGAGGAAAGAGAGACACGCTTTTTAAAGAGGGGGATAGTGTGTTATGTAGGGATTACAGAAACCCCAATAAAAAGGCTTGGGTGGAAGCTACAATAGATGAGGTTCTAGTTGATAGAATTTATTTGTGTAAAATTTTAAATGAAGAGTTTATTTGGAAGAGGCACGTCAACCAAATATTGAGTAGTAACTTGAAATCTGATAGAGCTATGGTGAACTCAACCTTTGGTGACGTACCTTACAATAGAGTAGGTAAGAAGCTAGATGATTATGTTGTATCTGATAGGCCGTACATTCCTTCTTTTGAGTCTATTTTACCCAATCGTGAGATTCAAATCGACAGTGACAATTCAAAAACTGATTTAAACAGTGCTCCGAGTACTAGTGAAAGTGAAGTGCTAAATTTTGGAAGAGGGACTGAAAAAGCAGTAGATAAGAAGGGTTCTTTACAGGAAGTTAATGAGAGTATGGGGCGTTCCAGTTTAAATGTTAATGAGCGACCAAAACGGCAAATAAAATCTCCTATATGTTTAGATTTATAGAAGGGGTAGATTGTAGTATATTTCTATTCTAGAGACTAAGTTCATCCTGTTTAGGCAGTTGCCTATATTAAGTTGTGGGTTTGCTTGAATCAACACCCTCTGCTTATTTTGATTAATATGATAGATGTAAAAGGGAAAGAAATCTCTCTCTCTTGTTTGAATCATGTTCATGTAAGTTGTTGAGATTTTGAGATGAAATCCAAAATGTTTATGGCCATCATCGTTTAATTTATCAAATATATTACAACTCGAAAACTATTCTGGCCGGTGACTTAAACATTAATTTTTCAGACATCGAATCTCGAGACACAAAAGCGCTTATTAATACAATGAATAGTTTCTGCGGTAGGATCCTTGTGAAACATCGTTGAATAATAATACTAGGGATAATTAGTACACTGCTTCTGGATGTTTCAAAATAATTTAATGAGATATTTTACTCTACATATGTTTCGGAATGATGAGGCCTTTATCAAGAGTAGTTGATTAGTATTCAACTACTCTTGATAAAGGCTTCATCACGCCGAAACATATGTAGAGAAAAATATCTCATTACATTATTTTGAAATATTGTCACGAGTAGCTTAGAGGGCAGCGTGATTTATTTAAAGAATAACTTCTCAGAGAAGAGCCTCGTTGCGATTAGATGACGGGGTCTCAATGCTTCCTTTAATCTACCACTGGATGTTCTACTCGTGAGGACACGCCTTGTTTAGCGTGCCGGGGGGTAACTGAGGTAGACCGGGATCGCGTTACGTGAAGTAAGAAGAGATGATAAAGTAAGCACGTTTAGTTTATAACAATAACTATGTATTAACGATAAAACTTTAACAATAATTATTGGTCAGAAAAAATTAGATTCTATTATACCCGATTACTACGGTGCGCATATTTTCTCGATTTGAGGTACTGTTTATAGGTCTTTGTTTACTGTCTTATAATTTATAGTTTTTCTTAAGGGTTGGGTTTTATTTAAGAGCACTAAGAGATTTCACTAAACTTTTTAACTGACTATTTAGACACTTGTCTTTCTCAACACTCTGACAAACTTCTTCTCAAGACTCTACTATGGAGGTTGTGCAAATCCTGGTCCTAGCAGTTGTCAAGTGACTAACCGGTACCAGGTTTGGTAGGAAAGGAATGGAACCTAAAGCAGTCGTATGGCTAACTTTAGGAGCGGATAGAACCCAGAAGGCAGTCGTCAAGTGACTAACCTTGGGAGCTGGAGGTGAGACTAAAGTCTGCCGAACTGAGGGTTCGGTAGCGTATTTCTATAAAACAAAGTGATGATCATTGCATGCATAAGGTTCAAAGTCGCTCCCGTTGATTGCTCGCGTTGTTTATAGTTTGCCTTTAATGTTTATATAACAATCTCCAAGTTCAAGTTCAAACTTGCGACAGGGTGATATTTGTTTAGTAGCTTATGCATTTTAGTAGATTACAATATCTAAAAGCAGTGCGCTTATTAATCTACTATACTCCTTTGATCTTAAAGTCTTCGTGAATGAGCCAACACGCATTACTATAATCAGTCATCTACAATCATCGACTATGTGTGTAGTAACTTTAGTGTGGATGAACTGCAGTGTAAAGTTATACCGTCGGTCTTATCTGATCTCGAGGCTTTGCTAGCAAATCTAACGGTTGTTAATAATACAAAAAAAGTATCCGCAGAAGAAGGATTTTCAGTACAAAAAACTTTGAGAGATTTGAAAATTTAGCCGCACAAGAATACTGAATTTACTGCCTGAATTCAGATAATCCTATACAATCTTTCCAAGGTAAAGTAACATCGATATTCGACAAGAGCTTTCCTTTAATAAAGATAAAAACCAAAACTACCAAAGTTTGGCTAACCAAAGGACTTAAGGTTTTAGCTAAAAATTTAAGAAGTCTACATACGATCAGACAATTCACCATAAGCGTCTGGGTGCACCGGAATGGAGTTCCCCTTCTTCATTGACATATTGGGATATTCCGGCACTTCACGCATTTATATCATATGGTTCCTATGGAACGTTGACTATAATTTCACTTCACGCATGAAACCGTGTTCCACATTATTACAATCAAACAGAACTAACCCAAATTAACTCAAATTTAAAAAAGGAATAAACAAAACATACCCTTTTGACACGCAAGGCTTCTAATTTTTGGTCAATTGCTTCCAAATCCTGGTGGTCTAGTGGTAAGATGGTTGGTTAGATAGCTGCGCTTGTGAATCTTGTGATGTGACGGCGCGAGTTCGGTTTCCGTCAGTGCCCACAAATGTTTTTATTTATTTTTTAAGTTATGTTTATTCCTTTTGTCAATTTGGGTTAGTTTTGGTTAGTTCTGTTTGATTAAATAATGTGGAATACTGTTTCATGCGTGGACAGATGTTTTTATTTATTTTTTTTAAGTTATGGTCTTTCTTTTTTAAATTTAAGTTAATTTGGGTTAGTTTTGTTTGATTGTAATAATGTAGAACACTGGTTCATGCGTGAAGTGAAATAATAGTCAACGTTTCATAGGACTCATATGATATAGATGCATGAAGTGCCGGAATATCGCAATATTCCAATAAAAAAAATGAAATCCATTCCGGTGTACACAGACTCTTGTAATTCAACAACTGTCAAGGTTTCTTAGACTACTTTAACAAATATCAGAAAATGTACCAACAACTTATTCAGAAGGCAAAAAAGCATCACTATGAAAAAATAATAAAGTGGGCTGAAAATAAAAGTAAAGAATATTGGAGGATTATTAACGAATTAAGGGGTAAAAAGACAGAGAATCTGAGAATTTAATTATTCATCCTCAAAAGCTAAATTCATTCTACACTTCAGTTGCTCAAAATTTGACTCAAAACTTATCTTCAAACTTATTTGCCACAAATATTACACACAGAAAAAATTTAGTTTACTATGACAAACAAACAGGAAAATATAAGGATTCGTAAAACAGGAAATGCCTTGGAAGCACTTGCAGAGCGATAAACTGATCCCTTACTGAAGGAATTTTCCCTGACTGCCTGAAGACTGCAGTAGTCATAACCATCTTTAAAGGAGGAATCAGCAATAATCCATCAAACTATCCCCCCATTCCTTTACTTAGCACGATATCCAAAGTGATGGAGAAGATCGTTAAGGAACAACTAATGCGTTACCTAAACTGTCACCACATTTCGAGTGAAAACCAGTTTGGCTTTCAGAGTTCAAGGAGTACAAATGACACCATCTTTGCGTTCCTCGAAAAACTTTATCTAAGTCTAAACGATCAAGCGGCCGCTGCGGCAGTATTCTGTGATTTTTCAAAGGCATTAGACAGCGATCGCCCTAAAGGCGTCTCAGCATCCCTCCGGCATGCTCACTCAATGCAAATGGACCGATGTTATGTCCAAGCTGTGTTTCAGCTTGTAGTTAGGCACTATCTCCAGTAACGCAACTGATCTACTTAGGTGCTGTGCCTTTCAGATATTTTACAGTTAGACATTACAACACGGATGACAATAGAACTGATGACTTGTTTTCCAGGGGGTGGGATAGTGAGGGGTAGTTACATGGGGAAAACAATAGGAAAAACCGCATTACACGATTCTTTGGTCACACTACAGCACAGGACATACACAACATTCATACACAGATGTAAAAGATGGGAGGCTAGTAGCAAGCTAGCTAGTTTCGGGGAGGTGAGAAATTGCAACAAGGTATTAGACATAGTCCCGGCTCGTCATGCCATACTTCGCCTGCCGGAACAGGGGAGCATGGAGGCGACTTGGAAGCAGCGTTTAGACTGATTTGATTCAGTCGAAAAGGTTAGCTTTTATAGCTCGGCCAGGTCCCTTAACAAGCCCCGCCCACCACACTATTCGGTGTAGTGGAGGGGAGCTTGCCTTGGACAGCCGTGTCGGAGCTGAGATCTGCAACTTCTGCGCTCCTGATATTTGACGATTTATCGACAACACCGAGGGGCGCAAAAGGGGTGGATAGGGGTGGTTTTAGAGTGATGTGGGAAGACAGGAAAGTCAATTATTCCGGTGCCGCGGTTCCAAGAAGTATATAGTGGTTCTGCGGTGTATGGGACCATGCTTAGGCCTAATGGCCGCATCGCATCTTAAGTCTGCAATACGGGCAGTTCTCGGCGAGCCCCGTATTCCAGTAGTGTAGAACTTACACGCCATTTTATCGATATATTCGTCGATATAATCGATCCCAGCCCAGGCGTGCAAGTCCCGGATCCTGGTATACCGGTCTGCCGAGAATACTGCCCTAAGATGTTTATTTTGCAGGATTTGCAATTTCTTAAGATGCGTGTCGGCCACAGAGCACCAGACAGATGCCCCATACGTCAGATACGGCCGGATAATTGACTTGTAGAGGATAAGTTTATTTTGAGGGCTAAGACAGGAACCATTTCTGATAAGAGGCTTCAACTTGTGGAACCCTTCCCTATTTTTAACTTGCAAATGCGAGATGTGCTTCATATCAACATATCGAAGTTGAGCCTCATATCAAAAATGATTCCAAGGTATTTTACGGATATTTTGGGAGGGATAGGGGTATTGTTGATAACGATAGGGGCTGATTCGATGTTCGTGAATTTCCTGTAGAAAATGGCCAACTCTGTTTTACCAGCGTTGGCCAGATTTTCCAATTTTGATAAAATTGGGCTACTCGCTCTATGTGAGAGCTGAGGTTATTAGTCGCCTCCTGTGCAGATACGGAGTGGGAGTAGAGGGCTGTGTCGTCCGCGTAGAACGCTAGGGACCTTTCAGGGTGGGATGGAAGATCTGCTATGTAATAATTGAATAGCTGTGGGGATAGTACCGTTCCCTGAGGTACCCCTGCCTTGATCGTTCTCCGGGATGAGAATGACTCATTTATACGCACTGAGAAGGTGCGCCCGACCAGGTATGACGCCACTAATGCTGCGATGTGTAGTGGAAAACTGTATGTGATGAAAAGCTTATACCGCAATTCATCATGCCATACCCGGTCAAATGCTCTCTCTATGTCCAGGAGTAATGCAGGTGCAATGCCCTATGTTGAATCCGTCGTATATATCCTGCACGATCTTCGCAGCGAGCATATTAGTACTATGCCCGCTGCGAAAACCGAACTGCTCCTGAGGGAGTACACGACGGTTCAGGGCTATCATGTTCATCCTGGGCAATAAGAAGAGCT
>JAEQML010078178.1:0-12556 GCA_016904865.1 Pissodes strobi | reverse complement strand
TCGTTGCTTCCTTCTACCGAGTCGAGACCGACATACTTCAAATAGTCGTCTTTTATTAATGTATCACAGGGTTTTGCTTCTTCCTTTAGAGTGTAAAAATTAGTTTCATTTGTGAGATCCAAAAATTCATCTGATTCGAGCACATCATTCCAAAAATTATGTATAGGTTTCTTCCTTATATCCCCATATATATGTACAAAGAGTTGCCGAAGAGAGCCTAGAAAAAATATAGGATTATTAGACTCATAATTATGAAATTATCCATCGTTCAATTCAAAACAATGCTTAAAGTGTAAAAATATATTTGTAAAATACAAAAGTCCAGAACTCGGTTGTCGATCACTAAAATAATTTTTTAATTATTTACAACAAAATGCCAGAAGTTACATGAGTAGGCAAGGCAATGTGATAAACAACCCTGCAATTCATTATTTATATGTGGGTTTATTCTTAAGACAATGGTTGCGTTCACCAGCAGTCAGGGGTCCCAGCAGCTTTCCAAAATTCGGCCACGGGCCTTATAGCCATGACAGAGATGGAGATTTTGACAAGCGCCTTAGAATTTAAGAAAGCTGCTGGGACCGCTGCTGACTGCTGTTAATCGCACCCATTATTTTATTATCTGAATAAAATTTGGTAAGCGCGGAAACTTTGACGTTATCCAAAATTGATAACGCGCGCAAAACTCTCTAAAAACAACAGCGGCAGCAAAATTCCGGTTTATTGGCAAACTTCAGCAGTTGCAAGTTGCAACAGTTTGGCCAAGTATCGTATTTGTAACTTAGTTTACCAAACTGGCTGTTCGTCGCTGGTCATATATACAAATCCGATATTAAAAGTAAACCATCTAAATAAAATTAAAAGCAAAGAACCATTTTAGAGAACGTGTGTTTTTTATTACAGCCGTAAAGCAACGACCGGGATTATCATAAATCAATGAATTAGCTGGTTAATCAACCGATTCTTCCTTTGGTGGCGAAAATTTCTGCTCTTCACGAGTCGAGCCGAGCAAAAGCTCAATGCAGCAACGCCTGGTTAATTAAAAGGTGGATTTTGAAGAGAAAATTTCCAACAAAAAAACTGTGGCGATTTTTTAATGCAACACGGACATGAAGGTTTTTTTTTAAATCATTTTCGATTTTAAATAATAGCCTGGTATTATAGCAAAAAAGGTGAACTTCAATTGTACACTATCTAAACTGTGCTCTAGTTTTTCTCCTTCACTACAGTACTGCCATGAAATCCTTAGATTTCCATGACTCACCTCACTTAAAATCATTTGAAAAATATATCGATCGTATTACGAGTTTGGGATTCGACGACCGTTCTTCAATCCAATATTTTGAATCGGTCCGGCTTTTCATAGCCTAAACGTAGTAGTAAATAAAAATAGTTCTATTAATTTTAGTTTCATACTCACTGTGGTTAAAAATTCCTGCATGGGCTAACAAATACGTTAAAATTCTGGGATGCTTATCCAACTTCAAATTATGCCTGTTGTCGTTCGAGAGTAAAGTGCAGACATTAATTGCAAAGTCTTGTTCGTTGGGCAGAGGCGAAATCAGCGAAAGAGCCAGTCTATCGTAGTCTGATGGTTTGTAAATATTAACGTCCAGACGGTGTTGTTCACGTTTTTCATCTGAAAGAAATTGATGTTATTTACTTACGTTTATGTTATTACGTACCAAAAATTTATAATATCACGGTTTTAATATGCTCCGAACTTAATTCTCAATCACAATTCAGTGAAATATGTGTGCATTTATTATAGCAGAGGGTGTAAGCGTCATCGTGACTGTTGTATATCGTCAGGGAAATATTGAAGTTTTAAAAGCGGATGTTCACAGGAAATTAACACTTAGCACCTGTGAATAAATCGTCTTAGCTGCTTATCGATGCTCGTTTTTATGAACACGTTTTAGAAGTCCTATCCTGTAGTATTACTGATGAATATATATATATATATATATATATATATATATCCAGGGTGTTTCATTAAATTTATTACTAAAGTGGGCAAGAGAAAATCCTGAAAATTAATTTCAAGCTTCATATTCCACCACAAGAGGGCGCAATTAATAGGGTGAATGATAAAATTCAAGATTTCTCCGAAAATTTTCATATTAAGCTATAACCCCAGATAAACCCACACCAGATGCGAAACCTCCCACCTAACGCATGAAACAAGAATTCGTTTAAAGCTCCGCCTCCTTGGGATGGCCAGCCATCCCAAGAAATAGCCAGGGCAAGCTCTAGTGTGATTCTAAACGCGAGCCACGCGAGTCTTTTGGTTTAGTTCGCGAGTGTTACGAAAAATAATTAATCTTTATTTTATTTTTGTTAAAAATGCCTGGTTATAAGTGCCTTTATTTGAATTGTTCTACTAGAAGCGGTGGCGAAAAATCATTATTTAAATTACCCCGCGATCCTGAAAGGTATGTATAAATGTTGTTTAATGCACATTCCAGCACACTTATTTCCAAAATTATTGCATATTCTAAAATCGAATGAGCACGAAATTCAATTAAATCTGAAAACTGGCAGATACAATGTTATAGTTACATTTTTTTTTATTACGCATGCATCATAATCAACGATTATCGCACGCTGCAGCGTGCTTTAAATGATGTTTATGATGCGCCTACATTTTTAAAGGTTGCTATAGAAACATTTGATCATGTCAAATGTGACAGATTAATATATTCGTCAATATATCCCTTAGGTTTAATATTTAAAACATTTTTGAGATTATGATGCATTCGTAATAAAAAATAGCGTATGATATACGTGTATATTTATTTATTTATTTATTTATTACAACTTTAGGATGCTACAGAACTGTGTTCCAAAAGGCATCCGCTTTTTACAATAATTTTATATTGGGATGTTTTAATATCCTAAAAAGTCCATAATAACACATACATAAAATATAATATAATAATCTAGATTAACTATATTAAACTAAACCTGCGTAAGAAATAGTTGTTTTAAATTTGACTTAAACGTTGTGATCGATGTGGAAAATATGTCTATGTCGTTACAATATTTATTACTAATAAATTGCATTCTAATTAAAGGAGTATTGTGTCCCAGATCCGTTCTTCGGAACGGTATGTTAAACAATTCATGATCTCTCAATACCCTGGCGGGAACATTAAAATTTAGAAAAGACAAGAGGAGCGGTGAATCGATTTGATTGTTAATAAGTTTAAATATTATGCATAAATCTGTTATATATCGCCTCATGGCGAGGGGCAATATTTTAAATTCACGGGCAACACCGTTAGTAGTGCAATTATTTTTAAAAGCCAGCACCTTAAGAAATTTGTTTTGAATTCTTTCTATTCTATTAATATGAACTTTATAAATAGGGTTCCATATCACTGAGGCAAATGATAGTTTGCTGTAAACAAATGCAAAGTAAAGTGAGAGAAGTGCTCTCGGATTTCTAAAATCTTGACAGCTTCTAATTATAAATCCCAGCATTCTACTGGCTTCGGCAATAATCATGTCAAAGTGAAAGCGGAATGACCACTTACTGTCCAGAAGGACACCAAGGTCCTTGATTTGATCTACCCTTCTTAAAATGTTAGCATTAATATTGTAGTTAGAGTTAATTAAATTAATATTTTTAGAAAAACTAATCGAATAACATTTTTCCAAATTCAGAAATAGTCCATTGACATGACAGTACTCTCGCAATCTATCCAGGTCGTCCTGCAGCCTGAGACAGTCCTCCGGGGCCCCTATTGTACGATAGATCTTCAGATCATCAGCGTATAAACTAAAGTCACTATTCAGAAAACATTCACTTATATTGTTAATATAAATTATAAAAAATAGTGGCCCCAGATGACTCCCCTGGGCGACACCTGAAGTCGCTCTAAAAGGCTTCGACTGGTACCATTCACAAGAACCACCTGCTCGCGATCACAAATATACGACCAAACCCAAGCCAAAAGCACTCCACACACCCCGACATCAGCAAGTCTCTCCACCAATCGCTTATGGCTGACCTTGTCGAAAGCCTTGCTGAAGTCGGTGTAAATGACATCGACCTGACCCTGATTATCCATAGCTGAACAGATATATTGAGAATAGCATAATAGATTTGTCTCCAAAGACCTTCTAGGAAAGAAACCATGCTGCTGTTCAATAATAGTGTTTTTTACCGTGGAAAAAATATTTTCATATACAATTTTCTCAAGCATTTTAGCGAATATACTAATTTTACTAATCGGTCTATAGTTAGCTACATGGCTTCTATCGCCGCTCTTAAATATCGGTGTAACGTGAGATGTGTTGCGAACAAATCACATGCATCCTGTCCGTTATTAACAATTGAGTCTGCGTATTGTAGAACCCTAGGGATTGCAATGCTCGTTTTTTTTTTGTTAGATACGTAATTCCAAAACTTTTTGCTATCTTTATAAATTTGTAACTCCATATTCCTAATATACGAGAAATAATCGATCTTTATCAATTGCTTGGATTTCCGCCTCAGGTGGGAAAACCTGTGGTAATATGCTTGATCCCCATATTTTTTATATTTTTTGTGACATTTATTTTTCTCCGCAATTATCCTGATAGTTTCTGATCTAAAGTAAATCGGATATTTGCCTCTAACCCTAAAAGATGGGACATGTGCCTCGATAAGTTTATTTATTTGGGCATAAAATAAATTGACTATAGTGTCCAACGGTTTGTCATGAAATAGGTTGTCCCACCCTATGTCGGTCAAGCCATTATTTATAAGATCGTAATTAGCTTTTTTAAAGTTAAGAATGTAACGGCTCAGGTGGGTAAGCGGCCTTACTGTGGAAATTTTAAATGAAAATTCTAAAGATGGATGATGCAGGTCCTCATTCACCAGGCAGTTGTCGGAGCGAACAAATTTACAAATATAATTTTTATTGCATAAAACTAAATCCAATACTTTACCATGGTTATTCAAAATATTGTTAAACTGCATAAGTTCAAAATATGAGAATACGTCGACCATCGAAGAGGACCTTTCATCCACATATGTTGGACGGAAGAAGCTTTCATTATTTATAGAAATCCAATTTAAGTTTGATAAATTAAAGTCCCCCACGATGGTCACCACCTTCTCTGAAAAAATGTGTTCAAGCGTGAGCAATTTATTAACAAATGCGGTAAAAGCATAATCGTCACCTGGCGGAATGTATACGCAGCACATATACACCTTCTCGTCATTGTTGTTTTTCAGTGAAATCCAAACATCCTCAGCATCCGACTCCAGCTCACAACACCTCCTGGCTTGTAATTCGCACTTTACAGCAATGAGCACGCCGCCCCCATCTCTCTTAGAGGACGCTGTCATTTCCCGGTCACGCCGGAAGACATCGTACTCATGACTAAATAGTTCAGAAGACGAAACACCGCTCTTCAACCACGTTTCCGTCACACAGACAATGTCAAAATTTGTAGAAACGATATTATGGAAGAAATTAACTGTTTTTGATCTCAAACCTCGAACGTTTTGATAAAAAAACCTGTAGATGTTCAGCCATTGTAAGAGAAATTACGTTGTTAGATGTACGAAAGTTTAAAAATCGATTTTTAGATTTTCTGTATGGCGTCCCTGCTTTTGATTAAAATCACCCGAGAGGCTTCGTTCTTTCGAACGTATATGGAGCCATTCTTTGTCCAAAAGAATTTATAGTTTTTATTCTTTGCTGCTATCCTGACCTCTTTATAGAGCATTTTGTTGGCCATAGTTAGATGCTCATTAATATACAGATTGTCAGATAAACCTGCTATCTTCATTTTAGGTGATCCATTTTCCTTTTGAAGGCGTTTACTTTTTGCAGCTGCAAGAATGTTTTCTTTTTCTTTTAGAGAGGAAAAACGCACTATTATATTCTTGATTTTATTTTTGGAGTTTTTATGTAATTGGACCCTGTGGACATACTCTACTTTCTCGGGAAGAATTTTATAATCAATATATTCTCCCACCTCTTCCAGTACTGTTGAAAGGTTTTCATTTTCCTTTTCAGGGATTCCTTGTATTTCTAAATTTTGTGATCTAGACATCTGTTCCATATCATTTATTCTAGCTTCCAACTCACTTACATTGTTGGCAAGATGCCTTTAAAGCCCTTGCGACTTACAAAACACTCCGCTGCGCGTCGTGTTTTGAAATATGTCGCGCGTGCTTTAAAGGCCCTCTTATACACTTATATCATAATATACTATTAAATTCAACTAATGTTATACAGTGTCCGCCAGAATATTGGCCACATATGGGACATTTTTGTATTATTATGATATCGGAACTTTTGTTTTAACATCTGTTTAAAATCTATTCTGCATGTCTGGCAATCTAAAAATGCATTTTAACATTGAAAATGTTTGTTTTCCTATTATAGGACCTCAAATCGTAAACAAGTGCATGCTACATTTGCCACATTCATGACGTCATACGCGTGAGAGATCCTGTCAGTTTATTTAAACCTAAATTTGATTATAACGTATCGGAATCGGTTCAAATGACTAAAATAAATTGGAACTAACTGAAACAAACCGAAACTTTATTAATCGACTAACCAAAAGCACCAAAACGGGCTAAAACGTATCGTAACAGGTTACAAAAATTGAAGTAAGTTGTTAAAACTATCAAAACGAACCGAATTTTGGCGAGTAACCAAAACTAACGAAAACATTAAATTTGATTATAACGTGTCGGAACCGGTTCAAATAACTACAAAAATTGGAACTAACTGAAACTCTCCGAAAGTTGATTGGACCACTGACCAAAACTAACCATAAGCCTTTGATAGGGTGGATCACCACATCCTTATCGAGAAGTTGAAGACTTTCGGCATTACAGATCCTTTACTATCTTGGTTTTCGAGTTACCTAAGTAACCGTATACAACGTGTTAAAATCAATGGTGTCCTGTCAAGAGACATTACTGTAACCTCCGGAGTCCCTCAAGGGTCACACTTGGGTCTGTTTCTATTTCTCATGTTCATAAACGATCTTACGAATTCACTTAAAGATTACAACTTCCTTTTATACGCAGACGATCTCAAGATATTTTACAAAATCACAAATATTAACGAATGCTTCAACCTGCAACATGCAATAGACATTTTAGCTACTTGGTGTAAAACAAACCAAATGGAACTGAATGCTTCAAAGTGTAAGGTTATATCCTTTTCTAGGAAAAAAACACCTGTACTGTATCATTACTCCATTTCCAATACTCCATTACCTCGAGTTAATGTAATTAATGACCTGGGAGTTCTATTCGACAGCGAATTGCGCTTTAATAATCATATTAACTACATTTTGTCCAAATCTTTTAAAATGGCAGGATTTATAATGAGACGTTGATGGGAGTTCTCTAATATTGAAGTTCTAAAGTCACTATATTATTCTCTAGTTCGAAGTCATCTGGAATACTGTTGTATAGTCTGGGCGCCTTATTATAAAACTCATATTGAACGAATTGAGCGCGTTCAGCTTAAGTTTGCGAACTTCTTATTATATAAATTAGGTATAGACAAGAGTACGTTGTTACATCACCAGCGATTGTTAATGTTGAACTTGGACAGCCTGGAGAAGCGAAGAATCTTTCTTACTATTTTGTTTGGCTTTAAAATTATAACTAATAACATAGATTGCTCCGATCTTCTGCAACTCATTAATTTTCGAGTGCCTGCACGCGACACGCGCCTTCTTGAAATCTTTTCAACCAACAGAAGTCGTACCGATGTGGGCAGGAATAGTGCACTGAATCGAATAATGCAATATTTAAATAAATATCTTCCCGCCACCATCGATTTTGACTGTTCTACGGTAACGTTTAAAAAAAAATTGAAGGCGACTTTAATCTCGGTAACCTAATGATTCTAAAATTATTGCTAGTCAGATGCCTTGTGTTTTTGTACTTACTGTTTAAGTTTAAGTTGTAGGTCTAATTACGTTTTTAACGCTTGTAGTTTGTAATTTACAATAATTGTTATTTATGTACCATTTGGAATTTAATTTCTGTAGTGTACTGTACTAATAAATAAATAAATAAATAAATAAGCGCCAAAACGGGCTAAAACCTATCGAAACAGGTTACAAAAATTAAAGTATGTTAAAATTAACCAAAACGAACCGAATTTTGGCGACTAACGAAAACAAACCGCAGACATTAAATTTGATTATAACGTATCGAAACCGGTTCAAATGACTAAAATAATTTGGAACTAACTGAAAGTAACCGAAAGTTGATTGAATGACTAACCAAAACTAACCAAAGGTAACTAAAACCACCAAAACGGGCTAAAACTTATCTCAGAACACAATACAAATGGTAAGTTAACACTAACCAAAATTAACCGAATTTTGGCGACTAACCAAAACTAACCAAACACATTAAAATTGCTTATAATGTACCGGAACCGGTTCAAATGACTAAAATATAATAAAACTAACTGAACTTTAGCGAAAGTTGATTGAACGACTAACTAACCAAAAGTAACCAAAAGCACCAAAACGGGCTAAAACGCATCGAAATAGATTAAAAATATTGAAGTAAGTTCAAACTAACCCAAATTAACCGAATTTTGGTGACTAACCAAAAACATTAAAAATGATTATAACGTCTCGGTACCGGTTCAAAATGACTAAAATAAATTGGAACTAACTGAATTTTACCTAAAGTTGATTGAACGACTAACCAAAAGTAAGTAAAAGCATCAAATCGGGCTAAAACGTATCGAAATAGATTAAAAATATTAAAACTAACCCAAATTAACCGAATTTTGGTGACTAACCAAAAATAACCAAAAACACTAAAATTGTTTGTAACGTATCGGAACTGGTTAAAATGATTAAAATAAATTAATACCAACTGAAATTAACTGACAGTTGATTGAACGACTAACCAAGACTAACCAAAAGCACCAGAAAGGGCTAAAACATATCGGAACATATTAAAAATATTAAGGTAAGTTGAAACTAACTTTAATTAACCGAATTTTGGCGACTAACTAAAATTAACCAAAACATTTAAAATTGCTTATGACGTATCACGTATCGGATCCTAAAACTAAAAACTAAAACTAATACTAACCGAAAACTGATTAAATGACTAACCAAAACTAATCAAAAGTAACCATAAACACCAAAAAGGGTTTAAACGTATCGGAACTGATTAAAGGTATTAAAATAAGTATCTAACCCAAATTAACCGAATTTTGGCGACTAACTAAAATGAACCAAAATATTAAAATTGGTTATAACGTATCGGATCCGGTTCAAATGACTGAAATAAATTAAAGCTAACTAAAACTAACCGAAAACTGATTGAATGACTAACCAAAAGTAACCATAAACACCAAAAAGGGCTAAACCTATCGGAACTGATAAAAGGTATTAAAATAAGTAACTAACCCAAATTAATCGAATTTTGGCGACTAACTAAAATTAACCAAAAACGTTTAATTTGGTTAAAACAAATCGGACCCTGTTCAATTGACTAAAATAAATTGGAACTGGCTGAAAGTAACCGAATGTTGAATGACTAACCAAAAGTAACTAAAAGCACCAAAACGGGCTAGGACGTAAGAACTAACACAAATTAACCGAATTTTGGTGACCAACCAAAAACATTAAAATTGGGTATAACGTATCGGAACTGGTTCAAATGATTAAAATAAATTTTAAACTAACTGAAAATTAGCCTTTTTTGGTGCTTTTGTTTACTTTTGGTTAGTTTTGGATAGTCGTTTAACCAACTTTCGGTTAATTTCAGTTAGCTTTATTTATTTATTGAACCGGTTCCTATACGTTATTACCAATTTGTTTTTTTGGTTAATTTTGGTTAGTCATTCAATCAACTTTCGGTTACTTTCAGTTAGTTCCAATTTATTTTCGTCATTTGAACCGGTTGCGATACGTTATAACCAGTTTAAATGTTTTTGGTCAATTTAAGTCAGTCGGCAGACTTCGGTTAAATTCAACTTCTATCTATCTAATATTTTTAATCTGCGCCGATACGTTTTAGCCCTTTTTGGTGCTTTTGGATACTTTTGGTTAGTTTTGGTTAGTCGTTCAATAAATTTTCGGTTGATTTCAGTTACTTTTAATTTATTTTAGTCATTTGAACCAGTTCCGATACGTTATAACCAATTTTAATGTTTTTGATTAGTTTAGGTTAGTCGCCAATGTTCGGTTAATTTCGGTTTGTTTTAACTTACTTTAATATTTTGAATCTGTTCCGATACATTTTAGCCCGTTTTGGAGCTTTTATTTGCTTTTGGTTAGTTATTCAATCAACTTTCGGTTACTTTTAGCTAGTTCCAATTTATATTAGTCGTTTGAATCTGTTCCGATATGTTTTAATCAAATTTAATGTTTCTGGTTAGTTTTGGTTAGTCCTTAAAATTTGGCTCGTTTTGGTTAGTTTTAACTTATTTTAATGTTTGTAACCTGTTCCGATATGCTTTAGTCCGTTTTGGTGCTTTTGGTTACTTTTGGCTAGTTTCGGTTAGTCGTTCAATCAACTTTCGGTTAGTTTCAGTTATTTCCAATTTATTTTAGTCATTTGAACAGATTCCGATACCTTATGAGCAAATTTAAGTTTAAATAAACAAACTAATACGATTTCTCACGCGTATGACGTCATGTGGCAAATGTAGCAGGTACTTTTTCACTATTTGATGCCCCATATTAGGATAACAGAAACATTTTCAATGTTAAAATAACCTTAAATAATACAATAAAGCGTATTAAGGGAATTTCTGTAAAAAAGTCAGAGCAGCCATAATAACACAAGATTTCCATGACCGCCTGTTGGGGAAAAAAGAAAGTGAATGGCTATTGCAAATTTTTATTTTTCCTGAACCAGTCCACCAACAAAACACGTTTTTATTTAATTGGTGCGGACCAACTATTTCAATTTTGAAGAACAATTCTATAATCATACCCAGATTATTTGGTGCAGGCCGCGTATAACCGCCACGTCAAGGTTAAAGTTGGCTGGCGAGGAATTTGCCGATCTTTTGCATCTGGTGTGGATTTATCTGGGCTGTAACTTTGATAACATTATTAGAAAGCCTGAAAAATTCCGCGTGTTTTCTCTCAGGCTCATTAGCGTACCGATTTTAATAAGAGTGGGGGATGCCCCTGAATGTCTAATTATTTAAATCGCTGTATCTTTTAAACGACTTATCCCATTTTAGCAAACTCAAGTACATGTACGTGAAAGAGAAATGTAAGTGTTTTGAAATATCGTATCCATTGGAACCCGATAGTTTCGAATAAAATTGCTAGAGGGCGCAATTCGCAATAATAACAGTTTTTTTGATTTTGTCACGAAAATTTAAACCATACGGTATAATTTTGATATAATAGAAAAGTAGATTAAATTTGTAAAAAAAAACGTTAAAACCGCACTTCGATATCTTCATCCGTTTCAGAGTTATTGCCAAAAGAATACTTTTTAACACTTTAATTTGAAAAAATGGTTGTTTTATAGTTTCGTAGCTTTGTGACAGGGCTAGTAACAATTAGTTTTCATTTGTCATTTGTCGTGCCTCCCTTCACCCTTTATCTAGGCTTAGGAGTAGTCCGAATAACGTAATACGCCATTACAAAACAACAATAACTTTAGTATTAACACAATTCGCCCAATCATGTCGTCCCGTGTGGTTTGTCGCGTTTTATAAACAATGTCTTTTATTCGGCTCCCACAAGTAAAAATCTAACACAGTTAAATCCGGGGATCTAGGGGGCACGGAAACAAACTACCCCTCCCAATCCAGCGATTCGGGTAACTAACACTTAAAAAATCACGGACCCTTACCGAAAAGTGTGCAGGGCATCCGTCATGTTGATACCACATGGACAATCTTAAATCATAGGGAACATCTTCCAAAAGGATAGGTAAGTCATTTTCTAAAAATGTTTAATATTATTCACCATTTAGATGATCATCAAAAATAAACGGTCCGATAATTCTGTGCCCTAAAACATCGCACCACACGTTTACACTCCACCTGTTTTGGTGATCCACTTCGCGCATCCAATGTGGATTAGTTTGCGACCAATAGTGCATATTGTGCAAATTAACTCTGCCACAACTAGTAAAAGTGCAGTCCATAAAACCAAGGAGAGGAATTGAGGATTTTCGTTACAGATCTCTTTTAACCAATGGCAATAGTTGAGCCGCCTGTCATAATCATCTTCTGATAGAGCCTGGTGCAAAACTACATAGTAACGATGTAGTTTAAAGTTTTTTAAAATTCGGAACACTGAAGAGTGACTTATTCCTAGGTCTAAGGAAATTTCCCTTGCGCTTAAATTTGGAATCGCTTCCACGTATGCAAGAACGTTTATAATGTTACCTTCATTCTTTACCGGACGTCTTCTCAAAGAAACTGGAATGGGTAGTAGACTTCCCTTTTCCATTAAACGTACTGCTAGTCATCGAAATACTCTTCTACTATAGTGCCTTCGTTCATGATATCTGGCAGCATATTCACGTGCTGCAATAGGAGCATTTTCGAAACACTGATAATATACGGCGAGCATA
>JAEQML010078177.1:0-12556 GCA_016904865.1 Pissodes strobi | reverse complement strand
AATATAGGTACACATTTCATAAGGGTCACTAAACTTGCACTTGTGCAATTTACATCCTTGAGCCTGGGCCGAAGTGGCTCTATAACAATTCAAACCAAGTTTAATCATTTGTGGAGCCAAAGGCAATCAATTCCAGGGTAAGAATGAATCCTCCGCAACAATATAGAACATATTGACATAATGATGTCAGGACCCGCCGTATTGGCCCTCTCGGTAAACGTGGCTGCTTGGGTCTTTGCTGCATTGATCTGGACCAAATTTCTGCCGCCCCAAGTTTGAATTTTCTCCAGGTCTTGATTAATTGCTGTAATCTGCTCCTGTCTGCGGTGATAAGTCTCAGTCGCTGGTAAAGGTTTTTCTGATCTAAAGTGGGAGACAAGGGTACAGTCATCTGCAAAACTGTAAACAGGATTATTCGTTTTGGTCCGCAGGTCATTAATATAGATGAGGAATAGAGTTGGTGAAAGTATTGCGCTCTGAGGCACGCCCGCGTTAAAGGCGAATGTGTCTGAGATGTGTCAATCAACTGCAACGTGCAGATATCGGTTTTTAAGGAAACTGGCAAGCCAGCTGGAGAGAGAGGCTGGCAGTCCGAAGGACGGCAGTTTATCATGCCAAACTCTGTCGAATGCCTTCGAAATATCCAACGCAATCGCTCGAGACGCTCCGTAGTTCTCAATTGCCGTACTCCATATATGAGTGACATAGGCCAATTGATTATCGCTGATTATTCTGTTGTTCTCGAGGTACTTGAGTAGTTGTTGATTGACTACACGTTCCATGACTTTTGAGATTATTGGAAGCAAAGCAATTGGGCAATAGTTTGAGGGCGTGGTTTTCTTGCCTTTTTTAGAACAGGTTGCACTCGAACGACTTTCCAAGAAGATGGGTAACTCCCTTTTCCGTAAGACCGAGAAAAAAGCCTGGAAAACGGGTTCGTTGGCGCAGTTCTTTAACACGATGGCAGGTATTCCGTCCGGTCCTGATGTCTTGTGCGTATCTAGTTCTTTAAGGATTTTACGAATATCACGGTGATGAAACTTGACTTCTGCCATGGTAGTGTTGATGTTCGTTATGGTGGGGAGAGCCTTGCCTAGGGTGACGTCTAAGGTAGAGTGCGATGAAAACATTGTGGCGAGCATATTTGCTTTTTTCTTGGCTGTAGTCGCCGTGATGCCACGTTTGTCTGTCAAAGGTGGGAGAGACGTTTTTGTAAAGTTATTACTTACTGTCTTTGCTACCGATCAGAAATTCCTGGAGCCACTACGGCATTGCAAAAGCTTATTCCTGATCTTTTGATTGTGTTTGTCCTTAGTATCGTCAATCACATGCGTGCATTCGTTTCTCCCTTCGGCAAAATAATTGCGATTTTCAGCGGTCTGATTTTGCTGCCAGTACTTGTGGGCTTGCTGTTTCCTGGGGATTTCTTTATGGCGGTATCTTGGTGGAATTTGGGACGTATGCTTCAGTTTCTGAGGAGATTACTTGCGTAATCTTTTCGCAGCAGACTAACGGGTCGTCACCTCGTCAGTGCTTAAGCTACGTCGAGCTAAGGAAAATCTAGGTAGAACTCTCGTAGATCGCTCCAGTTACAATCGTAATGCCAGATTTTAGGAGGCAATAGCGGATCTTTCTGCAGAAGTGACCGTTCACAAACCGTTGTAATATGTTTGTGGCCGGAGGTACCTAATGACGGACCAACTGTAATTATGTACTGGTTAGGATTTGTGGTTAGAAAACGATCCAGGCTAATTCGCCCCTCTCTGAGATCCGAGTTGGTTCGTCTACAAGTTGAGTAAGTCCGCATCTGATGGCAAATGATTCAGCTTCCCTCTCTTTGTTGTCGGTCTTTGTCATGTTTGAGCCAGTTGGTGTTGTGGGCATTGAAATCTCCCAGAACGATTATTTCTGAATTGGGGTGATCGACATGTAGGTATTGAATCAGAAGTGGTTTTGCAAAAAGCTTTTGTAGGCTCTATCGCTCGGAGGGCGATGAACCTGATTAATCCCTTGGCGGTGAACTTGGGCCACATGACGTGAAGGTTGTTCGGTTCGAGTGTTTCCTCGCGGTGACACGAAAGGTCGCTTCGGACAAAAAGGCATATTTCGAACTTATGTCTAAATCGGTAGTGCAAGTCATAACCAGAATAAGGGGAGTTTACTGTTGTTTTGTAGAACATACTTGTGTTTCTGTAAGGGAAAGTATGTGTGGTCTATTTGCCTGTAGATGTTGGTGTACCGAATAAATGTTTGTTTGGGCCTCTTATGGTGCAGAAATCCATTCTAAATTGGTTCGATATCTTTGCTGTTTGTGAAATGCTGCATGAAGGGCCACAGGGCATCCCGGCGCTTGGAGATCCGAATGGCCGGGGAGTTTAACTCCGGACTGTTTTGACCCTGGAAGGGCCATCATGTCCATATATTCCTACGGTGGAACCTAGAACCGTTTGAATTATGGTCTGACAAGAATGTCTAGAGTGGCAAATCGCTGGTGCAGTGACTTGGATTTTGAGATTTTAATGATTGAATTGACTATATTGTAATTCTTGATTATTGTTAATTATGTTTTGCTACTGTAAATTTTCATGCTAATTTAATACGAAAACCGTAAATAAACATTTCATTATTTTTGACTCCAAAGATACCGCTATACCCTCGCTGTTCTTTATATAGTTGCTTTTTATATACCTTACATACTAATTTATGTGTCATGTGATAATCCTTAGATCACTATACCTAGTTATTAAAAATAATATAGGAGAAATGCCAACGACATATACACATGGGGAGTATAAGTAACAGCATTTTATAATAATATTATAAAATGGTAACAGCCACATGCCTCTTGTCTTTAAATATTAAAATATCATGTATTGACCTCTGCTTGCTTCTAAAGCAAAACAAAAAAATATAACACAAACTAACCCAAAAGCATGCCCAATACCCAGATAAAAAATCACTGAAGCCAACAGGCATCAAGACGGCCACATACACGCGGTCACCTCATCTTTATTTTAATTCTACCATTTGCCTAGGATCTTTGTGTTGAAGACCTGTAGAAATATATAATATCGTTGACTGAATAATGTCAACGATAATACCTAATATGAACATCCCCCCGTGCGCGTTATTATCTTTATGTAATTATTTCAGGCAGGTGTATATTTCCGGGGTATATTGCATGTCTTGATGGTGTACCTCTGTATGTGGTTCAGTCAGATGTTGCCTGAAGGTCTAGTGATGTCGCTGTTGTGGATATTATGAATGACATCATTTCCACTTTTTCTTGTTTCGACATTTTTTCCACTTCTATTGCCAAGGGAGTGCGTACTTTTCTGCCTTTTCGGTGTATTTTTTGCTAACGGTTTGTTTCCACTTGCATATTGCGTTGAGAGCAGAGATAGGAAGGCTACGCTGCGTTAGCCTTCCTATCTCTGCTCTCAGCCTTATGCATATATTGTTTTCAATTCTCCTTTGCCCCTTGGATGTATTTCTTATGTTTGATTTTTAGCTTTTGCGTTCTAAAGTTTTCTCTTTGTTAAATGTTAATACAGCTGAAGCTGCTGCATATATTACCGTGTGAATGTTTTTTAATGAGAATGTGGTATCCGCAATAATTTCTTTATTTATCACGTCTATTCATTTTTTTTGTGTCTTTCTTAAAGTGTAATTTCGGAAGTATGTGTTTCATAGTTGGGTAGCTGCCTTTTCACCTGTTTGCATTTCCCTTTTGAGCTCTTGTTTGATCTCGAGAATGCTTCGTTTAGTTGGTTGATTGAGATTTTCACTTGATGTTGTTCTTCCACGTAATTCTGTTGTATCGTTCGCGACGAAAGTGATTGTTCCTGCAACAGATCTCTTCCTAGATCTGTTGTTCCTGCCTATCTGATACGTGTGTGGAGCAAGGATGTTCTTACTCTTTTGTATGTATCCTGTTTGCTTCTCCCTTATTTCTCAGTTTCTTTGCGACTCCTTCTGCGGCTTTTTGTATTTCGTTAGCCTGGAGCATATTGTTCTTTAGTATAAAATGCTTCTTGTCTCTCAATGATTATTCTGTGACATCAGCAGATTAGGATATATCTCTTATAGTGTAGTTCTGTACAATCTTAAGCGTTGTAGCAAGATAATAACAACGCATGACAGTGTGGTTCATGTCATCGTTTCATGCTATTCGTCGTCGTAAGTATCTCAAGCCTTGTTTTACAAGTGGTTGTTTTTCCCATGAAGATGACCAACGTAAATTCCAATGTTTCGCATTTTAATATTATCGATTAGCGCATGGTTCTGAAGCTCTGACCAGTTTTAGCATTTTCAGTGAGTCTTGTCTTAGTTGTTTGCCGTAGTTTTGGTGGCCGGTCGCATAAGTATAAGCTTACGGCTCTAAAAATGCAACCTCCATCACCAATTAGGTATATCTGATTTTGTAATAATTCTGTTCTCGGAAGTAGGTTCCACACCTAGAAATTTGCCCGCAATGCCCAGAAAACATACGGCAAAGGAAAAACACTAGAAAATTCGATTGAAATTACCGAACGATTGTTGAGAATTGAAGAAGAAAACCACATTAATTAATTACTATGTAAAAAGGGAGAGTATTTAAATTGGAGGATTACACTATTGAAAATATTCCTTTAAATTAAGATATTTTCAAGGAAATTAGTGATGTAAAGAATATATATTATAATTATTTTTATAAATAATTATTCATATCGCTAATTTCTTATTATGCGGTTGCATATAACAATGTGTTTAGATTTAGTTACATTTGTTCCTATTACCAATAAGTGTTTCGAAGATATTGTTATTAACAGCTTTCTAACAGCTATTAGCTTATGCAAAATGCAGTAAATGTTTTTTTTTATGTTTGAGTATTTGTTCACTTCACTACAGAAATGTGAAATTAAATATTTCAGTTAGAATGCTCAAAAATTAGTCACTTGTGAAATTATTTATATTTTTATGAAGTTGTAGTATTCACCTTATGCACTAAAACATATAGAGATTAATTGATTCATAAATTATTGTGATAATGCACTGTAGTAAAGTGATTTTATAATTATGTTTGGTTATTATTGTAATGAACGCCGATTTACCCTATTCCTTTTACTTACTTCGAGTTCGGCCTTTTCTTCACCTCCTGTTCATTATCTATAACCGGGTTCGCAGTACCAGTATTGACACCCTAATTTCGACGTAAAATAATTTCCTTTACACTTGGGCAACCACCCATATTTCGCTTTTCGCTACCTAGTTGAAAACCACTTTATGCCTCTTACCAGTACTTACTTTCTATTCTCAGGTATATTAAATATAATTAAATGAATGTAAGCCACATCAGTGATGTTTTAATAAAATAATTGAAAGGGAGCTTTTTTATAGTGGTTAAATTTATTCGCTTATTTTATTTAATATGACCTCGTATCTAGAGCGCCAGACAATCAGAACTTTCACATTAAAAGAAAATGACACTGGTATTTTTATTTAGACACTGTGCATTTTTTTCAGTGTAGCAACTTTCCTAGAATTTTACTAGCCAGTCAACAATTATGGAATAATAAAATAATTTCAATCATCAATATTCTTGTCGGCCGTGAATTAATTAAATGAAATACGAAGTATGATAACACTAATTATTTAATGGGATACTCTTTTAATTATCGAATACTACAGAAATAAATGTTTCCCAATATACAGGCACTTTACGCCTCATCATTTAAATTAAACTTACTATCTAACTTGAGCACTGAATTGTTTTACTGAAATACTCCTGAATTTCTTGCCAACAGGCAACGATAACTGTTTTCAAATATACAAGCAATCTACACATCATGATTTAAAACTAAATGTACTGTCTAACTCGAGCACTGAATTCTTTTACTGAAATACTCATGAATTTCTTGTCAACAGGCAATGATAAATGTTTCAAATATACAAGCAATCTACACATTATGCTTTAAGACTAAATTTACTGTCTAACTCGAGCACTGAAATGTTTTACTCATGAATTTTTTGCCAACAGGCAACGATAAATGTTTTCAAATCCATCAGCACTTTACACATTATGACTTAAAACTAAACTTACTGTCTATCGCCTATTGTTAAACCCAGAACATGCTACTGAAACCTTCATTACTTCTGTTCGACCACTTTTCCTTGACGGCTGGCGAATTTTCAACATCGCATCTTTACATTATTTTTTTGAACCGACGACATGAATTTACTTAATTACTTAGTTATTTCCACGAGCCATTAAACTGAAAGGCACTACTTTCGGTTTGGTTACAACTAAGACCATATTATCGACTAGAAAATTAAGATTTTATATTTTTAAACTGTTAACTAAATTTTGGCATGGCGACCAGCTACAACTGATATTTCTTATAAAATTTTGGATTTGGCCATAAGGACCTACTACAACTGGGTTTGAGAATAAGACTGATTTTTTCGATAAGGTCATGCTTTTATAGCAGAATTTTTACCCATTTTGCCCTCCAGAAAAGTCTGGAATTTGAACACCTGCATCGGCTCACGTGCGATGTTACGTCATTTGCCCTGATTTCGGCGAAAACACGATTCGAGTTCTAATTGGTTTTATTTTTCCATCTCTCCGAAGCTTTCGGTATTTTTCCATACCTAGCTTTGGCTTTTAGTGCACACGCGTGTTCAGAGTTCAAGGAACGTTCTATCCTTATAAGGTAATATCGTCTTTCTTTCATTTTAATTCGCTGGACTAGAAATTAGAACCGCCCTGATCAATGAGGAAACCAGCGTAAGAATGTGTTTTGACCGCAGTTGATCTCTTTTTTACTTCCTTTTGTGCCACGTTCTAATGCAGTCGAAAACAAATCTAAAGTAGCTACATGTTCCCGCGATTTCAAATCGGATCTCGAATCTTGTGTAGTTATTTACCATGCCGCTTATTGAAATATATTCCAATGGTAAGTGGCTTTATTAATATTTATTTTTTATTTTGTATTGAACGAGTTTAAGTGCTTTTAGCTTCCGCGTCCTTTAGGTAAAATAATTATCCCTCATTTTCTTTTTGGTTTTCGCGAGTTCGGTCTTACTTCATAAAAGTTAAACTTCAATTTGTTTATAATTTTTGTCTTCATTTAATTTTGGAACGATTAAAATTAAATTTAAATTTTTATTTATTTTTGTTTTAAACAAATTGTTGAAACAATTCTTAAAATAAATCAGGTGTTGGCTCCTGGTTCATTACATTATTTTCGTTTTTTATGCTAATGAATATTGTTTCATTTCCTATATTCGACATATTTTACCAATGCAGATTTTATTAAAAAACCGCAAATAAGCCTGTATTATTATTGATAAAACAACCAAGAGATATTTCAAAATAACATTAGTATAACATGGTCCAAAAGATCTGCATCCTATGGAAAATATTATATTATAAGATTTTATTCGATATAAAAATTAGTGAATAGAGAAAGATATTTTTGAAGAGGGCAAAATTTAAGCTGTAGATACACGATCAGCCAAAGTAAAAAGTTATGAAGTTTCCTAATTAAAAATATTTATGATCAAAACATCTGAAACAACAAAACTAAAGAGTATGAATAGCATGTCAAAATGTTAATTAAGTGTTTGCTCGATGCACATTTCCTGAGAAAACAAACATGAAAAATAAAAAAAAATTAAATACTCAGAAAATTTGCACCGAACTCACTTAATACTACAAACACTAATAATAGTAGACGAGCCACAAACATCTCATTGGGAAAGAAGAGAATGCTAGGATTGATGATATACGAAGAGATATAGGAAGGCTAAAAGAGTACATCGATAAAGTAAGGTCACATAGGCTGGAAACTTGCGTTCGATCAATCATGACTCGATATCGAATTCATGCTCGTGATGACCCAGAAAACCAAACACAACAGCATTGTCTTGACACTTTAAAACAAAAATTATCTGTATTTCAGGTCGTTTAAAGAGGTACAAATCGAGTAATAAAAGAAAACGAGATAATGTTATTCCAACGATCAGAAAAAATATTCTACAGAGCGTTAAATACGAGGGTTAGAGCATCGAACAACAAATTCTCCAGCAGTGACGATGTTGAAAAATTTTGGAGAGAAGAGTTGGGAACACCGACCCAGTGCAACACTGAAGCAGGCTGGATTGCGGGGGAACGCCGGACCTCCCAGGAACACGACGATGCCTGACGTGCTCTTTACGACAGCAGAAATGGCAAACGTAAACAGAGATACCCATAACTGGAAGGAAACTGGCCCAGATGGAATACAGAACTACTGGCTCAAGAAACTCCAATGTACCCACGAAAGATTAACAAATTTAATTAATGACGTAATCGCCAATCCTGAAAATATTCCACGCTTTCTATTTCGGGGTCCCGCATACTTCCTATCAAAGGACCCAGAAAACACGGAGAATCCAGCCAATTACCGACCAATCACGTATCTCCCAACGATGTACAAAGTGATAACAACCTGCTTAGCGCACCCGCTATATGCCCACTGTGAGCGAAGCAAGATTATAGCCGACCAACAGAAAGGATGCGCTAAGGGTTCAATGGGGTGCAAAGAGCAACTTATAATCGACTCTGTTATCTGTAACTAAACATTTTCCAAGCGTAGGAATCGGTACATGGCTTACATCGATTTTAAAAAGGATTACGACTCTGTACCACCAAAGATTCTTAAAATATATAAGACTGATGCTAACATTGTTAACTTTTTAAGGCATGCCATGACATCTTGTCAAAAGAAAATATATCTTAATGAAGCCGGGATTACCACCGAAAACATACCAATAAAAAAAAGGTATATTTCAAGGAGACGCCCTCAGCCCGCTATGGTTCTGTATTGCGATGAACCCTCTATCCCACCAGCTGAATTCTACTTCCTATGATACAATATCAAAAACAACAATGAAGCAGGACAAAAAGTCAATCATTTGCTCTATATGGATGACCTAAAACTTATGGGAGCTACAAAAAACCTGCTGGAGCAAATGTTAAAGATTGTAGAACAATTCTTCATGGATATTGGAATGCAGTATGGACTGAAAAAGTGTCGTGCAGTAAACATTGTACGATGTAAAGTATGTCCAGGTCAGATCGAACTTAGGGGCGGCCAGAACATCGAAGCAATGATGGGAGATGAATTTTACAAGTACCTCGGAATGAAACAAACAATGCACATAGCGCATGGCGCAATGAAGACTGAATTAACAGAAGAATTTACTAGAAGGATAAAACGTTTGGCAAAAACTAAACTTAACAGCAAGGATATCAATACTTATGCCGTCTCTGTTCTTGGGTACTCGTTTGGATTGGTGGCATTAGCCGGCACTGGCATTGAAAATCTCCAGCGCAACACAAGAACCTTACTTACAAGAGCACACACACACGACGTAAACAATTGGATCGGCAAATAAATAATTTGCGCAATTATTTTCACGGGAAAGCGAATTCCTCAGAAGTTCATAGGGTAGTTTGTAACGTAGATGACACCACTGCTTTTAGAAGAACACCATGTTCAAGACCGCTATCATACCGACCTTGAGAAAATACGAGTGTGGAAGGAAAAGCCCTTACATGGAAGGCATGTGAATGAGGCTACCCATGATCATGTCGACATTACAGCGTCGAACTATTGGTTAGTTTCAGGTGAAATGTTCGCCGAAACCGAGGGCTTTCTGCTAGCTATTCAAGATCAAGTGATTACTACCAGAAACTATCTCAAGTACATAATTGGAGATGCTTCGATGGCGGATGATCTATGTCGATACGGCTGTCAAACCACTAAGAAGACCATTCAGCATATTACAGGAGGATGCCAAACGTTTGCAGCAACAGAATATAATACGATGCAGTTACGAAGATAATCCATCAGGAACTAGCAGACAAGCTGTTGCTGCTGCAGACGGAAAAGCTAAGTTACTATAAATACACTCCCGCAGTGGCGGCTCGTGACCTGTCAAAGAGGCAGTGCTGCTCAGGGCATGCAAAATCGAAACATTTGTATATACTAGGGAAAAGGCGGCAGAGGTGAAAATATGCGCCGCAAGCGAAAATTTTTACAATTTTCAAGGTCAAACTGAGTAAAATGATGAATTAGAAATTCGCCCAGCAAAAATATTTCATTACAAGGATAGGTTTCGTTACATACCTTTTCCCTTTTTTATGATACGATCAACAAAATTCTTGTCAAAAACTACTTTAAATATTTAATTATCCAAGTAGGGAGGGGGCGCCCTAGCGCCTTACCTCACTGGCTTCCACTGATTTAGCTGAATACCAAATAACGATACTATTTATTTGTATAAAAAGGTATCGAATGAAACTAGGAAAATTTTAATAATATTTTTAAATTCACATATTAACTAGCGAGTTAACTATGAAATAATACATTATACATTTTCATGTCCCCACTTATTTAAACTTAAGCCAACCTTATTAGGTTCAAGACTTAGGTCACAAACAATATAGCTACGCGTAGCTATATTGTTTGTGCTTAGGTTCATTAGAAAATTATTTTGTGCCGTGTTAAAAGAACGCCGCGGGAGGCATTAAATTTGTAAATAATTTACCTAATTTTGTTTTTCGTACAGGTTTTTAGATTAAACATTTCAGTAAAAAAAATAAATATGTATAGGTATTCATTGCGAGAGTGTTTACCGAGTTGCAGACAAACAAATTAAAACTTTATAGAAGAAATAAAAACGGCCGCCTCTGCCTCGCCACCTGACCCCTGGTTAACTGTACCTAATAAAGCATATTCCATAGCATTTTGAATATGATTGTTCGAATTTTCATGTTTCTTTATTTTTTCTGTAAAATGTACCAAGTCTCTTACACCTGTCTCCGACCATGTTTTATTATCTCCGAAAACAACACATGGAAAGCAAAAAAGGGTTTTTTATTGCATCTACAAATTCAGTCATTTCGAGAATAAATCTCTTTACTAAAGTGACGAGTGTAAGGTTTTCCTCTGCTAACACCGCCTATCTCAATAGAAATATCTGGTTATGGCCTACCTCTATTTTTCAATTCTAGTTTTTTGTCGTAAGTGTATTTAAAAAATCTTTTAACGTTCACTAAATTATGCACTACATCCATTTTTATGAAAGTCTACAGTCTATATAGGGTTGCCAACTCCAAGATTTTTTAAGTCGGGATGTTGCATATAAAAAATCGGGACATTCCTAATAAAATCGGGACCTAAAGTAAAGAGTTGAAAGTTTGCTGTGCACATCATTTTTGTATCCCGGGAGGATTTTTTAATGAGAATATAGAATATAGTCAAGAATAAATTTTATTCGAATTTAAAAGAAAAACACTTTTAGGCACAATAAGACATAGTAATGAAAATAAAATAACCGAATATAGAATATCCTACCTCGTATGTACCTACATATGTCACATGAAAAAATAACAATCATATCATTGAGAAAAAACTAAAAGGCTACTTCTTGTAAATTCTAATTCTGTGTAGATAACATATTACAAAGGAAATTTATTCCTATGTAATGTAAAAAATAGTCAAGTCAAAGTCAAAAGTACTTTTTAAAGTCAAATAAAATTTACATTTTGTAGACAAACAGACTATATTCAACTAAAACACAATATTGCCATAAAACTAAGGTAGTAGGTATTAATAAAAATAAAAAATATAAAAAAAACACAATATAGTTATAAGTAAATAAAACAAAGGTCAAGCAAGACGAGAAACACATTAAACACAAGAGTTATATAAACAACAGCAGGAGAAACACACGTTTCAGACACTAGACCGTTATTTGGTCATTTAAATAATATGCCACTCTATAATATGATTTTTCTACTAGAAGGAACATACAGCTTTATGTTTTTTGCATTTCTGATAACGAGTGGGAGATGGTTAAATATTTTTCTTCCCTCGTAGATAATTGAACCCCTCACAAGAGAACTAGTAGGAATCGGCAAATGAAGGTTATGGCACTGCCTAGTATTGCGCTGACGAACAGGATCCTGGGCATTTCTAGGGTATTTATAGACAAGAGATGCAGTCTCCAGGATGAAGAGAGAGAAAAATGTAAGAATTCCCTGCGAAACAAAAAGCGGTCTGCATGAATCCCGACGACCCGCCCCGACAATAGCGCGAACCGCCTTCTTCTGAAGAAGGAAAATTACATTAAGCAAATTCTGGCAGGCAACACCCCAAAAGGGAATGTCATACCGAAACTGGCTTTCAAAAAGCGCAAAATAGACCGATCGTGCCACCAAAAGATCAAGTTCCATGCCAGTTGTTCTTATGGCAAAGCATGTCGATGATAGTTTACGGCCTAAAGCCATGATATGAGGCTCAAAATGTAAACTGGAGTCTATCCGAACTCCCAGAAACTTATTTACGTCTGTTGCTTGCAGCTCTTCAACTACCAGCTGAACCCCACGTACATCACCCCTAAAGCAAACAATATTCGTCTTAGCTATATTAAACGCAAGCAGGTTTGCATCACACCAGGTCTTAACCAACAACAGATCTTCAGACATTTGATCACTCAGGTGATCAGGGTCCATGGCATGCCA
>JAEQML010078176.1:0-12557 GCA_016904865.1 Pissodes strobi | reverse complement strand
TGTAATACTTTTAGATTCGCCACCCCCCTGATTACGTACCTCAATGAAACAACTACCTCAGTTGATGGTTACGTTTATTCTTATTCCAAGATATATATTTAAATCGTACATTCACCTGGCCCGCTTATAATTGCTACTTCAGCGTGACCTTAATTGCTAAGCCTAATACTAATAACTAATAACATTATAGTACTGGGTGAGTCTGCTACATACTGCATTTCCCCCGGGTCATTGAAAGAATTTGCATTTCCTTTAAATGAAAATTCTTTCAAGGATCTATTATTAATTACATTCACAATATTTTAAGAAGTTGAAACGAGAAGGTGCTAAATTAGTATATAGAATAAAGAATATAGAGTGAAGCATAGATAGATAGATAGATCGATAGATAGATAGATAGGAAAGAGGCGCCTTATCTGAAATAACCTAATAATAACTTATAATAATTCATTTATAATATAATGCCCTATTGATAATATAATTTAGTTCTATTTTTATGAACTATATGTTCTTTTCCGTCTTTTAGTATTACTACATTTGGAGTGTCTTCTCTGACAACCACGTATGGCCCCAGAAAGCCAGGGTCCATTAGTTTATTGCCGTCCTCGTTTTTAATTAAAATTGTGTCTCCTTTTTTGTACTCGATGGGGTTGACTCGTATATCATATATGTCTTTTCTTTTTAATTTTGAATGTATTAAGTTGGTTTTGGCATCCTCGTGAGCTTGTTGTAGCCGATATTTTAGCTCAAGAGGGTAACTTTCAAAATTATAAATAGGTTCGACAATGTTACTTAAGTTATTTGGAATCTTACATTACCTACCAAAAACTAGTTCAAAAGAGGCATATTTTGTTTCGGTGTGGACCGTTGTATTATATGAAAGACACCAGTAGGGAATACATGTACTCCAAGTGTCTTTTAAATTTTCGGCTTGAATTCTTAAGTACGCACCTAATACTTTGTGTGAATTCTCTAGTGCACCAATACTTTCGTGATGGTACGCTGTAGAGTTAACTTGCCTTATTTTTAAGAGCGCACAGATTTCCTTCATGGTGGACGCTATGAATTCAGATCCCCTATCAGTAGCAATTTCCTGCGGAATCCCGTATCGTAAGACAAAGTTTTCCACAAAAGATCTTGCCACAGATACATAATCTTTATTTTTTAACGGATATGCATCAACGAATTTAGTAAGTTCACATTGGAGTGTCAGAATATATGTAAAACCCTCTATATCGGTTGGCAAAGGTCCCACAATGTCCAAATATACCTCCTGAAATGAAAAATTGGCGGTAGAAGTGATTATCATGGGTTCTCTGATATAATGATTAGAGTATTTCTGTTTTTCGCATTTATCGCATCTTTTAACAAAGTCCCTGACATCTTTGTCTAGTACGGACCAAAAAAATACCTTTTGATATTGTTTATCATTCTGTTTGTACCTGCGTGACCACTAGTGGGAAGTAAATGAAAATCGTTTAAAATAATTCTTCTTTCATCTACATCTGTTACTTTTTTAACTCCTTTTATTACAAGCATACGGGGGCCCCTCCAGTTTAACGTATTTTTTATTTCATTACCTATTCATTACATAAATTCTTTACTAGTATTGTCTTTTTAAATATATCTCATTTATTTTTGCTTTATTAGTTATTTCAATCAGATCCTTCAACATTTCGTCTCGCGCCAATGATCCGGTATTCTGACAATAAAACAAAATAGAATATGATGAAACATAATAAAATTTCCCTAAATTTTCTGTCACGTCTTTTTGCATAGATGTTATATTTGATTGAGTCGTTATAATTAATTCAACACCATTTTTTGGCGGTTTAAGAATTTCTACAATGTTCGGTTGATCAGGCCTAACATGTGTATGATTATTCTTATCTCGCTCAAAACCTGGTTCATTTCTATTCTTGTACTGATTTCTAGTCATAACAGCCAACATATTATTGCTTAGACTTTTCAATTCTCCCGAAGTTAAAATAATTCTTGATAGAGCATCGGCAGCTACATTTTCCCTACCTTTTACGTATTCTATATAAAAATCATATATTTCAAGTCCCACACGAAATTTTGATAATCTACTTGAAGGGTCAGCTAAACTAAATAAATATAACAGTGGCTTATGGTCTGTTCGTATTTTTAATTTTCGACCATATAAATAAGGGCGAAAATGCCTTACTGACCAAAAAATTGCTAATAGTTCTTTATGCATAATGGGATAATTAATTTCTGCTTTGTTTAAACTTCTGCTAGTATATGCTACCGGTTTATTATTTTTATTTGATAAAACTGCACCGATTGCCAAATTGGAAGCGTCAGTCTGAAGAATAAACTCGTTTTGCTCGGAAAAGTCAGGATAGTCTAAAATTGAATGAGCATTTTTTAAGGTATTAAAACTTTCATTACATTCAGCTGTCCACTCAAATCTTGCATACTTTCTACAAACCTTGTTTAAGGGTACGGATATTTCCGCAAATTTTGGTATAAATTTTCGATAGTAGTTTGCAAAAGCTACAAATCGTTTTACTTCGTCAGAACTTTTGGGAACGGGGTATTCTCTCCATGCGTGAATTTTATCAGGATCAGGTGATACTCCTTTTTCGCTAACAACGTGCCCTAAATAAAGTATATCTTTTTTTAAAAATTCGCATTTTAAAGGATTTAGTTTCAAATTTACTTTCCGTAGTCGACTAAAGACGTCCATCAGGTTTCTATTATGATCGTTTAAATTTCTTCCAAAAACAATTAAGTCATCTAGGTAAACAAAACATTTTTCGTAGTTAAGACCTGCCATCGCTACTATCATTAGTCTCGAGAAAGCACTAGGACTAATTTTTAGCCCCATAGGCAATCTTTTCATTTGCCATTGGCCGCGGTCCGTTGTAAAAGCTGTAAACTTCTTACTTTGTTCGTCCAATTCCACCTGATAATACCCCTGACTTAAATCTAAATGAGAAAA
This sequence comes from Pissodes strobi, assembly GCA_016904865.1. Classification (NCBI taxonomy): domain Eukaryota; kingdom Metazoa; phylum Arthropoda; class Insecta; order Coleoptera; family Curculionidae; genus Pissodes; species Pissodes strobi. Next base: position 9,589 of record JAEQML010078176.1, on the reverse strand, counting down.
ATAAAGAGCACCCGCCAACGAATCTGAAATATCAACTACATTTGCTATCGGAAATTTAATGTCTACCAACGTACGGTTTAAAAATCTGTAGTCTAACACAAGTGTAGAACGTTTCTCTCCAGATGAATCACTCTTTTTGGGCACTAGCGAGACTGGAGAAGACCACTCGCTTTGAGCACTTTCAATAATATCAACCTCGAGCATTCGCGAGACTTGGTTATTTATTTCCTCTTTTTGTGTTTGCGCCAGCCTGTAAGGTTTCACGTATACTGGTTGCGTATTTGCTTTAACTTGGATTGACTGTTTATAAATATTTGTAACTGACAACTTATCCCCCGGCATATGAAATATGTCCGCAAACTTAGCAGTAAGCCCTTCTATAGAATTTTTTTCCTCTTCATTTAAGTAATTTAAATTTAACATGGTTGTTGTTATTAAAGTTGCTATTATTAAAATGCCTTGAAGAAAGCCCGGCTCTATTAACTAACCCCTATGAAATTTTCGAAGAAAGTTTCCTCTACCCCTATGATTTACATTAAAAATTTGGTTTTCATCGTTTATGAATGAATTTTCCTCATCTTGTGCCTCTCTTATAGCATCTTTTAAAAATTCGAAATTTCTTGATGAGATGATGATACCAAGTCTTTGATTCCTAAGACCATTTGCGAACCTTTTAACAGCTGATTTTTCATTAATAGGCCTCAACATATTATAAATATCAGGGTCGTCGGTTGCCTGCGCCATCGTTAGATCAACCAAAAGATCCTCCAGTTGTTTACCAAATTGCTCAATAGATTTATTGTTTTGTTTTATAGTGAATAATTTTGCCTGAAGAGCGGCCGGTGATTTTCGAGTTAAAAGATAAGTTTTTATATCTGTAATAAGGGCCTCAAGAGAAGTATAGGTAGTTTTTAATCTTAGTTTTGCGTTGCTTGCAAAATAAAATTTATTAAAAGTTGTTTATCATCATTTTTAAGCGTCGTATTATAAAATTCGGCCGCTTCGATTAAATTTTTGGTATATTCTTCGGAATCGTTTAACACAGGTAAAAGGTTAGATGCCACTTTTAGGTCAAAAGAAGCCATGGTTGCACCAGAATTACTAATATTTTGCTCGGTACTACTTATAATTTCTTGATATACCGTTTTAATTTTTCCGACAATATTTTTTACTAATAAAATGTTACTCTCATCTAATTCTGAGTCGTTAATTTTTTTATTTATAACAGAAACTTCCCCTTTTAGGTCGCCAAAAACAGCTTTTGCTTCGTCAACTTATAATCATTGATGCTATGCCTAATACTAATAACTAATAATATTATAGTACTGGGTGAGTCTGTTACATACTGCAGTATCGAAGCATATAATTTTTATTTAGCATTTTTTAAGACCGCAATAGAGAATAGTCGATCGAGATAAATATATCGTGATGTCGATAATTCTATTGATAGCTGATGTTTACTTACAATACATTTTGTAATTTAATTTCAAGAATGTAACATTCAAATATCTTTAGAATATAGAAATATCTTTATCAATTACTTTTACCATTAGCTCCGCATTGAGAGCAGATCGTTAAATGGGAATAGCTAGATGCGGAAACGGTGCCGGGACACATGTTAAGATGATTTGTAATGGGTACTTGACGGCGCATAATTGCATCGTTAAACAAAAGCCAATGGAGCACTCAGCGGGTCATTGAGAGGGCTTTTCTAGCTGAGAGCGTTCTGCAATTATCCAGATAATGTTTATTATAATGTGTATAACTGGTGATTAGCTTATTTCTGAAAACGTACCTGGCGTTTATTGATAAGAGAAGCTATAAATTCCAGAATTTAGATGTAGACTAGATCAGTGTTAAAAATAACGAATCGAAACATAATTATTAAGACGAGTAATTAACCACTGTAATTAGAATTCAGCTAATAATAATTAAAAAGTATAGCTTATTTTACATAGTTTATGAACATGAACAAATGACACAAAATGGCAAAATGATACATTTCTTGAATATATATCTTTCAAATGCCTAAATGCCTCCTTCCAAGAATCATAAATCACAGGTACCCCAGCAAAAGAAAAATAAAATTGTTGACGCGGGTGTAGCTTCAAAACTTAAAAAGATATTACGTTTTGAAGGCAAAACTGTCGTTCGCATCAATATCAAATTTTAATAAATGTTTTACTTGAGGTGTCAGTCTGAACTGGGTAAATTTCTGACGAAATACTGAACACAAAAATTATTTTTTCTTTTTAAAAATATAGCTGTGCTAATAATATTTTTACCAGAACCAGATTCATTTTTCTCAACAAAGTGCCGGCGCCGCCGCCGGCGGCGTTTCGACTTTTAGAGCAATGACACACACAGCGGTTTTTGCCGAATCGGCTGGCGAGTCGGACGCCGACTCGGCACGTATAATATACTTTGCAAATGGGGAAAAACACACACGGCGGCGATTGACGAGTCGCTGCTTGTTAGCCGCCTCGGCACGTTATCCGATGCATGCGCCGCGCCGCGGCAAAAACAGCTGTGTTTGTCATGGTCGCCGACTCGGCAGCCGATTCGTCAAAAACCGCTGTGTGTGTCATGGCTCATATTGAGTATTTTTCAAGGCTGAAAACAAAAGATAATTAGGAGAAATATACTAATACACGGCTAAAGTATTGCTTTACTATACTCTCAACAGCAACAATCAATAACCGAGCAAAGCATCTTAGACATATTAACAATATTTCTAGTAAAATGAAACAATATACGTAGTTTTCTTTCCTTTTTTCTCTCCCATCCATTTTTTTTCCAAGCAAAAATGAAATAAAATACACTCAATTTTCCTGCATAACAAAAAGTATCCAAAAAACTATGCAGGCATAAAATTCTATTATATGATAACAATAACACTTAATCAAAAAGGTTAAATTTTCTGCCACTTTGCTTCAGAAATGTAGTGCGTAACACAAATAATATCTCTAAACAGACAAAAACAACAAAACAATACAAATACAAAACATATTTCGTCGCTTCAAAGCTAAAATTTGTCATTTTCGGTTTTTAATTACTTAGGATAGTTCAGACCACCACGGCTGATGCAGAAATAGTCTATGTCCTACCTATATTACTTCGGGGGGAACAGTCAGCTGGAAAAGATTCCAATCTCAAAATTTAATTTCAATTTGAATGCAGAACGATCCTGTCTTGAACTATAGACTTATGTGAAATTTTAATCGGAGATCGATTTGTTCTGCACCAATCACTACTACAAGGTTAGTTCTGTTTACCAACAATAGTACAAAGTCACCACGTCTTGGAAATAGACTTATTCTTACTTAAAAGAAGCGCAGTTAGTAATACTTCCTTTTGCACATTGGGTTTTTTGTTTACTGCAGTGGATGCTTTCGAACAGTAAGGACGGTGGTCATTGTGTTGATTGAAAAGATGTATTCGTCTATTAGAGCTGAGAGAATCATGAAACTCGTATGGTAGGAAAATAATTGAAGCATGGAAGAGTCAAAGGTGGTAAGTTCCAATTTTTGATATATTGAGGTTTTGCCTAAAGCCGCTGACACAATGGAACGAAGGTTTCCATTCGTTCGCATTGCTGACGATTCGCCCTCATTCGTTCTCAGTTGTGGACGGTCATTTCCAGGGATTTTATGAGGTCGCGAATGGCCGCGAAGGGTTAACAATGCGTTTCCCGCCGCCTGGTCGTTAAATTAGAAAGATCAAAAGGAAATGCCTTGCCGCGAATGCAGAAATGTTGTAGTATGGACCGTATAAGAAAATGTCAGTTTTCTTTAAGGGCGCGAATGGATGGAACGCTGTCGATGTAAATATATCAGGTCATTCGTTCAAGTGTGGCAGGTGTTGAGGAATCTTTACAGCCAGCGGGCAAATAATTGCGAACGATCCGCAAATACGATGAGTCTTATTTAAAACGTAATATACCGAAAATTCAAAAGTACAGGGCACATTCTAATGGGATTTATCCACTTACTCAGCTCCCAAGAGGATCCAAAGTGCAGTCAAAAGCAAACCACAGTCAGCTATACATTATCTGATGATAATAATGAATTTGTTCGCGTGTGTAAGACTTGCAGAAACGTTTTGTGTGTCCTATAAAAAATTGGGCGTCTTTGTTTACAAGAAGAAACTATGAGAAACTTGTCACAATGATAAGCGGACTAGTCACATGAAACTAAAATATTCTGCGTTTGATAGAGAATGTATTATAAAGCATATTAATTCGGTTCCGGCAAGAAAGCCACTACGCAAGAGCAAAAGCGACTCAGCAATATTTAAGCCCGGACTTAAACATAAATCGGCTATTTAACGCCTTTACGAAGTTGTACCTAAACACTAAGGTTACGTACATATTTTGCAGTTAAACATTCAGGCGAGAATTCCCAAACCTTAAATTCCATTGGTCAAGAGTAGGCATCTGCAAATTACGCGACAAACTAAATTGTGATACTGTGTAATCCGGGCTAAGGTAGAATCCAGAAGCCCCACTGTGACCTTGAAGTTCACCACCGTAAGGTCAAAAAAGCTCAACAGGGGAAATTTCAGCTGTTTGCCAGAAATCCATGGTAACATATTATATGTTTTATCAATGGATGTAGAACAGGTTTTATTTGTGCCCTCGTTAACACACTCAGATATAATTTATCTTTCTTAGCTCTCATGTTACAACTTTGTTATCCATATAGGAGGCACCGAAACGGCCTTTACGTGTCTGTGGCATATCTCTCATGCCACAGACACTTAAAGGCCGGACATGGTTCCAGTGAAAATGCGTCCTGTTTGCTCTATCTTCTGAATGGAGGTGTTGACTTGGAAGTCAAATTTGATAATATGGTCTGATAACTGTGCAGGTCAGAACAAAAATAGGATAATTCTTTTTGTTGTGACTTTGGCTTATTTCAGCCCATTGAATTTCTAATGTCAAAAAAGTCATATTGCCACAAATCACGAATTCTTTAAAAACCTTCCTTATACTGCACAAGGAAAAAGATATTCGGATTCTGATTAGAATTAAGTCTGCGTTTGCTTGCCTACTTTTTTGGTTTGCTTTTTGTTTTAAACGCATTTTTAGTTTTAAAGAACATAGGTTAGAAAGAGCATTTTATGCTTTTATTACTTATAGGAGTATATTCTAGAAGTATGTTCATTTAAGGGTATGTATCGTTATTCAGTTAATTGTCTATTTTTGGTAAAATACATTGTTCTCGTTAACTCCCATTAATATCAAAATAAAGAATTTTACAAAAATGTGTTTTGATTCTACTTTAAAAAACAAAAAATAAACGCTGCAGAACTATCCTATGTACCTTATCATTATTTATCCCTCTATATTCTAAATGATTGCAGAAATTTCCGTCATATAACACAAACTATGCTATATCCAGATTTTTTGATAGTATCCAAAATACATTCTTTTTTAATTAAACTGTATAAAAAACTTCACCTTTAATGTCATTAATAAAATTAAGGATATTGTCAAAAACTTGAATGTGAAGTGAAAAAATCCTCTCCTGCTAAATTTAATTTTTGCAGTTAAGCTACTTCTGCTCTGAAGTGACGATCTTTTCAAAGAAGGAATCATGTGTCACAAGAATAAATAAACATGTCTCAATATATTAGTTTAAAGCAAAGAGGGGAAAATTTATTCTTTCCGATTAGGTTTTGTAGTTACTATATAATAGAATTTTATGTATGTACGCTTTTTTCGACTGTTTTTTGTCTATTTTCTGTTATGCAGGAAAATTGAATGTATTTTATTTAATTTTTACTTGGCAAAAAATGCGGGGCCAGAAAACTGTGTCTTTTGTTTCGTTTTATTTGAAATATTCGAGTGGCTTATTGTCACTATGCTTACGATGCTTTGCTCAGTTATTGATTGATTCTGTTAAGGTTGAATCTTCTTAGCAATATACTAGTATTATTACTCAGAGTTGTTTTTGCCTAAAGTTTTGAAAAAGGCTTAATAAATAACGAAACGTCGGCACTTTTTGAGAAAAAAAGGAACCTGTTCCTTGGTGTCCTGCACCTGTGATTTTCTACAACTTAAATTTATAACGACGCTATCTTACTACATTATTTTATGTAAAATAAATATAACGTTAGTGTATGGCTGCCTCAATATGGAATAGAATAGAACAGAAAAATATTTATTACCAGTAACAAAAGTTACAGCACAAAAGGAAAAGTATCTTTTGGTCTTTCCACTTCACCTAAGCTGAGTAAGTACACTTAAGTAGTAAAAGCAAATATAACTTAGGTTAAATAAACATAAATAACCAATTTATCCTATAACTTTTTCCAAACAACTCGAATCTCCTATGTTCAATCTTGAATCTAAGCTTGGACAAATTCTGAATCATATTATAAAGAAATTTGTCATTTAGCATGTGAGTTGCTACATAGTAGAAGCAACGCTCAAATTTAGCTGTTCTGTGCGGGTGTGGGACGAAGTGATCGCCTCTCACATTCAACATTTTTCCTCAGAGTAAACACATTACATAAGTAGGGCGGACATTTATTGCCAAATTTTTTTCTTATAACTGTTCCCATACAACATTTATACCCCTAGGAGATTTTTAAATGATCATAATTATTATATATGGGAGTTATATGATCATATTTTCTGACTAGTTATGGAAATATAACTCCTTTGTCTTATATTTTAGAAGCAAATACTTAATTCTAGGACTTAAAGTATGTATATGTATATTATCTTCTAGAACGACAGATCTGCTTTCATTTGTCCCATTTTTTAACGAATAAATAAACATAATTGCGATAATCAAATTACAAGACGGCACTGCAGACAATGCTTACCGCCCATTTTTGAAAAATTGTTCGAGTCTTCAAGCGATTTCCTAATAAACATGCCTAAGTGTTATAAATTCTCCATCGTACTTTATGGTTGTGACAAAGACAAATCGACGCTTTTGAAATATATTTGTAGTACTATTGCGCATATCATGGGTAGAAAGAATCACTAATATAGAAGTACTTAGACGCATCCATAAAACAAAAGGGCTGATGTGCTGCATTAAAGAACGTAGAACCCGATATATAGACCATATAACGAGAGGAGAGGAGTATGAAATACTAAGGCTCATTATAGAGGGAAAGATCCACGGAAGAAGATCAATGGGGAGAACACAGAATACATGGCTCAAAGACCTAAGGCGATGGTATGGTTTTTCATCAACAGACATCTTTAGGGCGGTAGTTTCTAACACTACATTGACCATTTGGATGTGGTGACCACTTCAACTATATGATTTTCCCCCAAAGTTGCAAAGCAAATTCAACGAGTATCTAATAAACTTATTACAATTTCATTACAAACTCGCTCAATTCCGGCACCACTCGCTTTTCTTGCTCGTCCATAATCTTACTTATTCATGAGCCTTATGAGCCAAAATATATTAAAGTAAAAGACCGTTAACATGGCTAGAAAGCGACATATAACACACGCGTTTTAAAAAAAATAATACACGTGTTGAAAAGTAATTTCAGTATGGTTTAACATTTTGACTTGACCGATGTGGATGACGCGACGCTAGGAGAACTTTTCAATACACGTATTGTAAACTGGGTTTCAACACGTGTATGCTACTAATATTTTTCTTAAGAATCTGAAGAGTGATTTCCGGATTCCCGCACTCGGTTAACGCGTGTTTTAACTAAATAACCTTCCTTTTGAAAAGTAGTACTTTCAACAATTATTGTTTTGTAATATACTTTTATCTACTTTCATTTAGTAATATGAATTTTACAGTTCTATAAATCGTTTTGTAAGGGCACCTATTACAGAACTAGTGCTGTAATAGATGCCTTTACAGCACTACTGCTGTAATGAAAAAAAACCGGTTTTATTAATTAGCATTTTGCTGTTAAATAAAACCACACATTTTAGAAGAATGATTTATTTATTATTAGCAATTATAAAATTAATTATCAATTATTAATTAAAATTAATTATTATTAAATTATAACACTTAAGGTTTATTATAAACATTAATAATACACTTTTTACAGTTAGAAATTTGAATACCAGAAGTGAATGTGATGGAGCCCTTTACGTTCGAATTTCCAATCATTAAATCCGTGTCTGACCCCATGATCTTCTTTGCTATTTGTTTCTTATTTTCTAAAGAATTCTCAACGTAGCCTTCTGCCGTAGAAGAGAATTTCCAGCCCCCAGGACGCTTTAACATCTGCATATCTGCACCACCATCAGCTAGAATGGTGGCTGTGGACCTCCTAAAACAATGTCCAGTGTATCCTACGGGATTCTTCAATCCAAGTTTTGTTGCAATCTTTTTTGGTATACTTCCAAAACTATTAATTCCGACAGGCTGGTAGGTACATTTTCCATTTCCTTAGAATACAAAAAACCGCCTGTGAGTTGCATTAAGAGGACGAAGTTTAGCATATTTTCGAAAAATACTGACACCTGCACATTTCCTTCTCTTATAACAATTTCTCGGATAATTTTGGTTTTCGAGCATGGAATCACAAATTTTATATACAAATCATTGTATTCAATATGATTCAACATTAACTTAGTTAGTTCTTCGCGCCGACAAGCCCCAAAAATGCCGATTATCATAACAACCTTCATAAGTAAATATGTTTCATCATCTGCAGTACTAAGAAACTTACATACTTCTTCCTTTGTAAAAACTTTGGACTTTTTGGCTTTGTAACCCTCTGAACTTCTTTTCAAAAATGCGATTAGTTGAGAAAATCTGCTTATATCTTGATTTTTCTTGACTGAAATCATAGTTCTCAACATTGAGTAGTGAGTCCATAGTGTAGATGGTTTCTGGGAGCGTTGCTTTCCGGAAAAATAATCCAAAAGGATTTTCTCAGACACCTCCTTTATTTTGTTAGCTTTGCACCAATCTTCAAATTTCTGGTACTCCAACTCATACCGCGCCTTGGATTTTGTCGGAACTAAACTTGAGATCGCTTCGTTTGCCGCTGCTTCTATATCAGAGCGTAAACTTCCATCAGAATCGCTCATTTTGAAAAGCGCTTTTTGACAAAGTTTCGACAGTAACCATGCGAAAGGTAACATAAAAAACATGATTAGTAAACTTAATAGCAGGTGCATTTTTATGTTTAAAAATGCCTTTTGCCAAATATTTTTATTCATAGATAAAAGTAGATACAATTTTGTACAATATTCTTGCTGTAAATTCATATTATTACACTCGATGTTTTATCAAAGTCTGCTGACGCCTCGTTTGACGACTTTAACATCTCGTGTTGTAATATGAATCTTTACAACAATAATATTGTAAATAACTCTCTTGTAATTTAATTGATTTTTTAGACATTTACTACCCGTACATTAATGAGGATCACTAAGCCATACATTTTTCATTAAGATACTGTCACGGCTCGCGACCATCCGTATGTTTTTTGGGCTACCCTATACAACTAACTTGCCACGTCTACGTTCTTTCGGTATGGGTCATCGCCGACCGAGAAGATTTCCGATATAGTGCGGCCGGGTCGAGAATAATACAAAAGCAGGCGGACGCTTCCGGAATAGTCCCGATATATATATGTA
>JAEQML010078175.1:0-12558 GCA_016904865.1 Pissodes strobi | reverse complement strand
AAAAACATACAACAAATAAATACATAATTAGGTTATTTATTTATGTATTTATTTGTTGTATGTTTTTGCTATTTTTATGATAATGTTGATTTTCCATTTCGCAAAAACACCGAAGTTATACTTCAGCATTTTGCTTATGAGTTAAATTTAGTTTTGTGATTAAAGTTTTATTTATCTAGTTCTTTAACATTTGTGAGATTTTAGATTTTAAATAAAACCTAATTTCCTACCTTTTTCCTATTCTTAGGTATTCCTTGCAACTCTCTAATAATTTTTACATTGGCTTTTTATGGGTGCGGGTTAAGAAACGAGAAAAGCTAAGATTCCCTTGTCCAACGTTTCGGAAAATCTAGGGTTTTGGTAATTTTTTTCTTTCTGGACCCATACCGTCAAAAATCAAATTCAAAAATGTGATATTATTGTTTATCTAGCCCAAATTTACTCATCCTTTCATTTCAACATAAAAGTTTCCAATTTAATCGTTTTTCAATGTGTTGAATAAGGACGGATTTATAAATAAAATGATGTGTTAGACAGAGATGGACGATTCATACATTTTAGGGCTAATATTTCATAAAATTATGAATTTTCCTTATGTTTGCAATACGTCGTTGCCTTACGGACGCTAAAACGCAACGAAAAACAAAAAAATATATCCAGGTCCGTATTTAAAAAAAAAATAAGTTGATGATGGTTGCAAGAAGACGAAACGTCGGATTTTAAATTTAACAATGCCTTCTTGTAGAGGGGAAAAAAGTGGCAAGAAAAAGGTGTTATTTATTTTAAAATATTTTTTCAAATAACGTCAGAAAAAAATAAAAACGATTTTGGAAAATTTCGTATTTTTCCGGATATCTCTGGAAGTGTTCCGAATTTTTCAAATTTCAAAACGGCATCTTGCTGGACATCATATTGCGCAACTTCGCCTCAATTTAACCGACTTCGTATCTCTTACGGTTTCCGAGATCCCCATGCATGCACTTGAATTTGTAGCACCCTGTATATGCATTTGAAAATTTTATTTTTACGTTAGTGACATGTAAGTGGACCCCTTTAATCGTTTCCGTCATAAAAACGAATATTTTTTTTGTCAAAAAGTTTTTCGGAAAAATTCACGGGTATATAATTAAAAATATAGTATAATTGAAAAAAAAAACGAGATTTTCATTAAATCGGCTATGATTCGAAAACGGTAAGAGTTAGAGGGAAACTTTAAATGGGAAAAAGATGAGTCTCGGCGGGTAATATAATGTGCCTTATCCAGTTTGATCGCACGACGTTTTTTTTTTTTTTTTTTAATTGACCAAACGTGATTTTTATATTCTCTTTATTAGCTCGGTAACGAAAAGAGATTCAAATCGGTTTGCGCCAGTCTCTGCGGCGTCTTAAGGTCGATCGACAAGCTCCTACACGATTTTTCGATAGGAGTTCAAATAAGGCAGGTATTCGATGTCTCAAAATCTAGCATTTTTCTTCAGATTTCGGCACGAAATAGGAAATTTCGTAGGGGGATGATCTTTTAAATTTCGAATATCATATGGGCGGGTTCTTGGGTGCGCTGAGTTCGATTTACGTATCGAAAAAGTCGTATGACTTTTCTGTATCGAAATATTTCGAAAAAATTTAAATTTTTTGAAAAATTAATTGTTTTATTTTTACCCTGAACTTTACCTGTATCTGTTAGTCTCATATGATGAAGATGGGAAGACCGACCTGAACGCTTTGAACGCCTGCCGATGCAGACGGTCTACCGATTACAGAAGACACCGCGGTTACGGTCTACTATTCTAGGAAGATAAACCGTTTGTTCCTCGGTTTGTTCCTTAGATTTTGGCAGAGAAAATTAGTATGACGTTCAGACGTTCACGATGCAAAAATGCAAAAAAAATAAGAGGCAAACGCTTTTTCTTCCTAGAATAGTAGAACGTAACCGCGGTGGCAGTGGCGTAGCTAGAAATGTGGGCGCCGGGGGGCAAGCCCATCCGCTGGCGCCTAAAACAAACTTATATTTTGTGTATATACGCAAATTATTCCAAAAACAATACATCATAATATTAAACGTATATTTTTGAAGTGAAACTTCTTAACGCGCGCCGGGAGTAAAATTTGAAGGTCGCGATCCCGACACACGGCGGGTGAGTTGGCAGGGAACGGAAAACGGTCACGGACGTTTATTGTGGTATCTTTGTTAGTTTACAAGATAAAAATACGGGATTTGTGTATTACTTTGTCAAGACATAAGCGAAACTTTTATGAAGACTAGTTTTTTTTCCATTTAGGCCTTCCCTTTTTGTTAATTGAGTGATACCTATATTTAAAAAAACTACTTTTTAACGAAATCCGTTAAGGCTAGGGCGTTTAATTATTGTGATATCTTTGTTAGTTTACAAGATAAAAATATGGGGGTGTGCTCTATTACCTTGTCAAGATATAAGCGAAACTTTTATGAGGAATAGTTTTTTCATTTAGGCCTTTCCTTTTTGTTAATTGAGTGATATATTGTCAAAGAGGATTTTGGGCGCTTCCCAGATGCTTGCTGCTGAGTGGGATTACTGGCGGCGTTCCTCCTTGAGCTGGGGGTTGTATATCAGATGGAATAACGACTCGCTTAATTCGAAACAAACTGCACGTATATTGGTCTTCAGATGCAGGAAGGAATGCACTTAGAATGACGATTATGTTTGAATACAATTCTAGAATAGCGTAGAACGCATGACCATTCGATGAGGACTGATCGGACTCGACCTATTCGGCTCCCTTGAGTTTACTTTTAGTTTAAATTGTTATGAGCATTTTGATTCGTTTCAGTTATATTGGTATGCTTTAATTAGGTTTCACTTTTATCTATGGTTCACTTTACTTTCTACTTTACGTTTTACTTTACTTTTACACTGACGTAACTTTAGGGGAGGTTTGATCTTGGTTCCCAGAGAAGCGTTTGGCCTTAATTAAAAGGGAACTACTTAACCAGAAAGTCAAGATCGGGAGGTTGACCTTGGTTACCAGAAAAGCGTTTGGCCTTAATTAAAAGGGAACTACTTAACCAGATAATCAGAATCGGGAGGGTTTGAACCATTGATTTGTATAGGAGTGGATAAGCAATAGCCGCCTGTCGCACTATTCAAAAGTGGCAACCTATGGGCGAAAAAACAGGTTTTTGCGCATGACAAAATCGAAGTAAAATGGAAAAACGTAAACAAAGAAGATACCGTTTTGTCATGCGCGCTCAAACACTTGCCGTCTCAGCAGGCGTCGGTCAGGATCGAACTTGGCTTTTGTCTTTGACGTGTTTTCGTTTTGACGGCGCGGGGTTTTGAGTTAATAATTCTAGTTTTTACTTTTTTTTACTTTCTTTGGACCTAGTGTCTGTAGTTGCTTAATTAGTTTTAGTTTAGTGGTTCACGTTTGTGGTTTGTACGTAACCTATTTTGATTTTCGTTTACATTGAACAATACGCAGATAAACAATCGGCGATGCTACCAAAATAGAATCCTGAAAGTGTATGGTTGTGTTTTGTAGTAGTAGAGGCAAAATACCCGGGATTTCCTATTTCAAGTAAGTCTAATTATTATAAGTATTACTTATTTATACCTTATTGTTTGTTTCACTACGCTAACTGGGGCCTATTTTACAATCGGCAAGACTCCTCTACCGAATATTTGGTGAAATAATCACTTTCGAAGTCCGGGCCTGCCTATTTACCTTCACGGTGCAACAGCTAGCTCCTACTAATTTTCTAATGCGCAAGTCCAAATAGAAATATCTTTGTTTACATTTCGCGGTCGTAAATTTGCCATCTTTGGTCTATTTATTGCTTATCCACTCCTATACAAATCAATGGTTTGAACTTACAGGAGGAGCGTTTTGCCTTAATTAAAAGGGAACTACTCAACCAGATAAGTTGTCGTCTACTTGATTTGCCCGTTCTTTTATACTAAATTATGTTGATATTTGACTGATTGTTTTTAAAACATGTTTAGATAATACTCATAATATTTGATCCTTCAATGTCAAGTATCAAGTTCAAACATTAGACTGAGTGTTCTTTTGTTATTACGCTTTCTAGTTTACAATATTTGAAAAACCACTTTTTAACCAAATCCGTTAAGATATGTATAAGGCTAGGGCGTATAATTATTGTCATATCTTTGTTAGTTTACAAGATAAAAATATGGGGTTTGGTCTATTACCTTGTCAAGACATAAGCGAAACTTTTATGAAGAATAGCTATTTTTCATTTAAGCCTTCTCTTTTTGTTAATTGAGCGATAAATTAAAAAAAAACAACTTTTTAACCAAATTTGAGGCTAGGGCGTTTAAGTTTAAGAAGTTTCACTTCTGATATGCGCACATAGTGCACACTCTTTTTGCATGTACCAAATGCCGCCGCGCCGGGATATATCTTTTTATTCCACGTAGAATAAATAATAAATACCTGACACAAAATGTATTGGTTGGGTAAAAAGTTTAATACATATTTTGTTCTTTGATTGTATTATAATTTAATTAATTTAAAAACTCAGTTAAGCTCATGAGCTTGCCCCCCCTGGCCCACCCGGTAGCTACGCCACTGCGCGGTGGCTTCTGTAGTCGGTAGACCGCCTGCATCGGCAGGCGAACCTTTTGATTAATTTAAAATACGTATTTATAACGGTCTAGGCAAAATTATTATTTCGTCTGTTATAGCAAAAAGTTGAGGAATTACGTCGGAATCCCACGGAATCCCATGGAATCCCACGGAATCCCATGTCATCCCACGGAATCCCATGGAATCTCACGGAATCCCATGTGCTTGTACACTGTAATTCCAAGGTGGTTTACCCCTCGGCTGACATTATCCTTCAAAAGTCTAAATAATTATACAAGACATACCTTAATTCTGCGATTCTCTAGAGTCGATCTGTTAAATATTCCCAATAACTGTAAATGGTTGTACCAAAGAATATAATAGTGCTATTATATTCTTTGGTTGTACCTTTGGGGTGGATAAAAGCCAAATTTCTTGTAAAACATATACTTCGAAAACTTACGTTGCACCCTTTCAATAGACTTTATCCATACTTCATATTGTGGCGGTGGTGACCAGATGACACCACCATACTCCAATCTAGGCAAAACCAGACTATCAAAGAGCTTAAGACACAATTCAACATTAAACTGCTTGGTGGACCTGATGATAAACCAAATTGTTTTATGTGCATTATTGATCATGTGTGATATATATTCATTAAAATGTAAGGAACTGTCTAATAAAATTCCTAGATCCTTATGCACATTAGCTGTTTGCAGAATATTGTCATTAGTTCTATGGTCATGAACTACTGGATAATTCTTTAGTGAAAAAGTCATAGATGTACATTTACCAGCATTCAGACTGAATCCATTAGTTTTACACCACTCATACACAAAATTAAGGTCTTCCTGCATACAATCACGGTCATGACCAGTTGAAATCTCCAAGAACAGCTTTAAGTGATCAGCAAAAAGCAGTGTTCCTGGGTGCCTAACTACATCACATGTACCATTTATAGAGATTATGAATAACAAAGAGCATAAGTTTGAACCTTGGGGAACTCCTGATGTACTATTATAAATCTTAGAGTTTGCAACTCTTACCTCAACATACTGTTCTCTATCACACAAGTATGACAATATCAAGTTTACAAGATTATCTGTTAAGCTCATATGTTAAGTGACTGAACAATTGTAGTAAATTGTACTGTGTTTTACTTTATCAAAAGCCTTCTCCATATCTGTATAGATAACATCAACTTGAGACTTCCTGTTCAAAGCTTCATGTATGTACTCTACAAATGTTATGAGGTTTGTTAAAGTTGATTTCATTGGAAGAAAACCATGTTGTTGAATGGAAATATGATGCTTTACTTCATTATATTATATCCTATTAAATAATACAATTTCAAAAACTTTTGATATGGCACTGATTGAAACTTGCCTATGAGCCTGCAAGTAAGGTCCAACATAGGTTGTGCTAAAAAAATTTGGGGTGCCACGCCCTGATGTCACATTTTTTTATACAGTCTGGGGGAGGGGGGTGGACTGGCCCGATGCCCCGCCCCCCCCGGGTGCGCCACTGTAAGGTACATTTCATTACCATAAACATTATTAATATTAAAATTTAAAACTGTGCATTGTGTATGTCTGTTAATTTTTTTATTGTATAAGTTCAGTCACATTCTTTTCATGATTTTGTTTATTGCAGTTTCAATTTGCATTCCTCAACATTTAATTTGATAGGTAGGAAAAGTGTACCTCAAAGTATATTGTTGGCTTTTGGCTACCTATATTCTATTGTAATAAAACCTTGTATATCAGGAAGATCTACACAGAGCCCTAAGTACAATTAGTCCTGTCCCTTTTATCAAGGTAAGGTTGGTCCACCCCGTATTCGATAAGTTTACTAAGAGGTTTTCCATTCAGCTTGTTAAATGACTACTACATTATTGATGTCAAAAGCCAAGACGATATCTTCGAGATACATTCTAATAATCGTGATAAATATTTTTTGATGTATGAAAATCTATCAAAATAAAATTATTTATTAGACCTTAATTTTTAGAACGATTATGTTGTTTTCTTTGAATAAATTAAAACAACTTGTTAATTAGTATTTGTAGATATATTTGATTCATTTTTGAAAAATTTGGTAACGTAGAAATTTTGATTAAATAGGTATGTATTTACTTTTACACTGTGGCACCCTATAAATAATTTTAATTCTAAAAGGCTGAATGAAACAACTAATTAAATTCAGTTACTTGAAATATTTTTTTAGAAATTCTTGATTTGCAATAATTGTTTAGAAATTAAAAATAAATTATAATATCGGACTGAAAGGTTTCATGCTTCCTGCCATAATTATTTATGGGGCAGCCTTCACTAGTTTGCCTCTCTATTTAACACTGTTTCAAAGTTTATAATGTCTTCTGTACATGCTATGCTCTGTCTTCAAATTCAATAATTACAGAGGTTATCCATTTAATTGCCAAATCAAACCATTATTTATATTTACACTTTTCATTTCATTTCAAATGGTAATATTGTGTCTGCCTCAACGACAAATCAGCTTTTTATGCAAAAGAATGTCGACAAAATAGAGCAGAGTGAGTAGACTAAAATATCATATATCATGTATACAGTATAATATAATAATCGAAATGTTTATTATTTATTTATAAACCAAATCAATTCAAATAGGTACATAGTTTTAGTTTTTAATACCAATGTTTTGTATATATTATCGAATTTTTTCTAAAAATATATATTTTTATTTTATCGGAAGAAAATTTGTAGTTTTATTGATATAATAATTTAAATCAATCAATCGTAGCTATAGGGACCCTTAATTGTGTTAGTCTGTGTCCTAAATATATGGTGTCTGCCGAGGTCATAGATAAATATTAAGGGGGAATAGAATAAACTATGGACTCTCCTGTAGGGTAAACTGCTCCATAGTGGTACGCGGTCCATAGTGGGAATTTCATTTTCCTGGCTGTTTTATCGTCGCGGTAGAGCTATGCTTAAGTGTGTGCTATCATAACAGTGCCGCCTTTTGAATCTCTTGTTGGTTTTTCAATTGGTACGGTGCGTTTCGATATTGTAACAAGCAAATTTTGTAAGGGCGACGCGCAATGTTCAAATAGGTGAGGACGTGACAACCCCGGCGTATAAGGCAGGGTCTACCTATGCCTTACTGACGAGTCCAATAAGTAGATCCGGGACGAAACGCAAAAATGGCGCAGCAGGAGAATCTAATCATGGCGTTATGTAATTATGATGACTATATTGGCGAAGTTTTAAAGTGTAAGGCGGAAATATTAGTGGCTGTAATAATATTGGCGAAATAAAACGTGTTACTAAAAACTAATCGTTTGCAGATCAGAAGTCGGGATAACCTACGTATTGTGTTATTTGTTGTGGAGAACGGTCAAATACGCGATTTCGGCGAGTTAAATCGCAGTGGCAACTTCTTCTTTTTTAGTGAGTGGCGCTATCACAAAAACTCATAACAAAAGGCGGGCGTTTGTTGCTATCCTTGACAGTGGATTGACATTTGGCGGTTTTTCAGATATTTACGATAATAATAAACAAGTGTGTGCTAATTAATTAGTGATTATTGTAAAAATTGTGGCGTATTTTAACTGTGTTTATTGGCATTGGTGTTTAAAAGGCGTTTTTCTAGACATTGCCTATGGAGGAAGGCAGAAGTGACGAGTTAGATTTCGGTTACGAGCTTCAATTGAGCGACGGTGACCACGGCGAAGGCGAATCGGCGATGGAAGATGAAACAGTCTCCATGGTACATAGGCTGTTGAACGGCGGTTTGGCAGCTAGTATCCAGCAGATTGCGGAGGCCGAAATGGCAAAGGCGGCCGTTGGTACTGGCGGTACCAAGGGCATCAGAAAAGGCGATAAATCAGGTGGTAGTAGAGCATGCTTGTAGCGATGGGGCGGACTCCGCTTACAGTTCGGGCTGTATGTGGTCAAGGGCAAGAGCAGGTGGCGACATTATTGACCCTTTCGATCCTGATAGCCAGAATTGTAACGTAGTCAGGTGGTTGAGCAAAATTGATCAGTTGGGCGATATTCATGAATGGTCGAACTATGAGAGAGTGTATTTTATGCAGGCGAAATTGCAAGGCGCAGCAAGGGGCTGGTTTAATCGGGTCGATGAAGATGATTTCTCATGGGAAGAGTGGATGGCGGCTCTTAGGAAGGCGTTTCCTAGAGTGCATGACTTTGCTCAGCTGCTCAAGGAGATGATAGCAAAGGTTAATTTGGACGGCGAAACCATGACCCATTATTATCATGATAAAATGGCGTTGATCGAAAGGTGCGGGCTTTCAGGCACAAATGCGCTTTCGTGTCTGATTGACGGTCTACCTCTCGATCTACAGGCGAATGCGAGAGCATTTGGTTGCTATTCCCCTGGCGACTTGTAAACTGGCTTTTTTTCCTCTCTTAACAGATATCGGCGTTCATCAACTGATATTGTGGAATTGAAGGGGCGAGGAAGCCCAGGATCATACGCAGGCGAAGGCGACGAAGACTTTGCGGTCTTCTGAGGCGATTCTCAAATTGAGAGAGGCGTTTGGCGAATTTTGGGTACCCAAGGCGTATTATTTCCAACTGCTGGCGTTTACGAGCAAGGCGTTTGCGGACTTTTTGGCGAGGCGAGTTGTAAAACAACAAGGGCGAATGGTCAGGTTGAAAGGTGCATGCGAGTGAGTTTGACTGGCGAGGTGCAAATGGCGAATGCTCTATTGGCGAAAGGCGAGAGCTATGGCGATTTAAAGGCGAGTGAAAATCTGACAAAGGCGTAATATAAAGGTGATATTCGATAAAAGGCGTAAGGTTGCAACCGCAGGCGATACCCTTAGGGTATGCGATTTGGTGTTATGGCGAAAGCATAGATCGATAAGATCTGGTTGATTTACTGGCGAGTTAAATTAATGAGGGCATTAATCGTTGCAGGATGGCCGAATGTAACAAGCAAATTTTGTAAGGGCGACGCGCAATGTTCAAATAGGTGAGGACGTGACAACCCCGGCGTATAAGGCAGGGTCTACCTATGCCTTACTGACGAATCCAATAAGTAGACCCGGGACGAAACGCAAAAATGGCGCAGCAGGAGAATCTAATCATGGCATTACGTAATTATGATGACTATACTGGCGAAGTTTTAAGGTGTAAGGCGGAAATATTAGTGGCTGTAATAATATTGGCGAAATAAAACGTGTTACTAAAAATTAATCGTTTACAATATTTTAAAAATTCAGGTAAGTGATCAGCTGAAAATTTTCATTTCCATGTTTAGATTTTTTCGAATAATCCGCCGAAATGTATCCTTTTTAACAAGAATTTGGTATGAATATCTAAAACATACATAACCTCAATATTGTCTTATTCAGTTTATACCTAGCTCTACCACTTTGGTAAAATTTTGGTCATTTGTATTTTGATGCACCATGGTCCATAGTGGGAAAGAAGCGGTCCATACTGGGATAGGTATGATAAAATATGCTAAGAATTTTCATTCTTTGCAGAATTGAATATGCCGAGACATCCATTAAAATCCCAGCTGTCAGCAGTTTTTTAAAAAAGCAGAGAGGATCATGAAGTATATGCAAGGTCTATGCACTCTGCAGTGAAAGATGTTGTAGAAAATCAAATGACATTAATGAGTGCATCCAAAAAGCTTGGTGTAAGCAAGTCAGCTTTACAGCGCAAAGTGAAGAAGTTCAAATTAGCTAATCAAGCTAATGAAAATACAAATAATTTTGAATTCGGACGAAGCCATGGTTTCAAACCAATATTTGCAAGTAGAGAGGAGCAGATATAATTGAAGCTTGTGAAATGTGCAACGGCTTAACACTATTAAATACTCGTGAATTAGCTTACAAGTATGCCATTAGTAATAATAAAACGATGCCTCGAGCTTGGCACGAGAAGAAACGAGCTGGAGTCGAATGGATGAATAATTTTAGGAAACGACACCCTATGTTATCGCTTCGAAAACCAGAAGCAACTAGCCTTTGGTAGGGCGACCAGCTTCAAAAAACATAATGTGGCTACATTTTTCAACAACTTGAGGAATGTGATAACGAAACATAATATCTAGCCGCACCAAATGTACAATTATTGTGATGAGACTGCTGTCACCAATGTGCATAAACCCGGGAAGGTACTTGCTAACATTAAACAAAAACAAATTGGAAAAGTGACAAGTGCTAAACGAGGCACATTTATAACAATGTGTACCGCAATATGCTTTAATGGAACTTTTGTACCTCCATTCTTTATATTCCCAAGGAAACTATTTAAGCCTTTCATGCTTTCTGGAGCTCCTCTAGGATCAGGCGGTGCAGCTTATCCCTCTGGTTGGATGACAAGAGCAAGTATATAGAGCACTTTATTAAACACGTGCGATGCAGTAAAGAGTTCCCAGTTCTATTAATTCTTGACAACCATGAGAGCCGTTACGATGTTCGTGTGCTGAATATGTGTAAAGATAATGGGATTATTTTATTGACATTGCCGCCCCACTGCAGCCATAAATTACAACCGCTGGACGTGAGCTACTTCTTTCCATTTAAAAGCTATTATAATCAAGGAATTGATGACTGGATGCTATAAATCATCCTGCCATACCTATGATGTTTGTAGTGTTAAAGCATTTACTCCTGTCAACATTCTCAACGGATTTAAAAAAACAGGCATAGCACCCCTGAGTTCCCAATTTTTTTCAGAGAGTGATTTTATGTCATCTTATGTCACTGATAGGCCCGAAGAAAATAGAAATGGTGACGAAAATAAGGCTAGCGAAGGTATTCAGGATATGGAATATGTTCAGGATGTAGGAGATGTTCAGGATGTAGAAAATAATCAGGATGTTAAAGAACCACGACATGTCAGCCCAATTCCTGGCCCATCCAATATAATAACCCCTCAGCAAATCAGGCCACATGCCAAAGCTGCTCCTAGAAAAAACCTTAGGAAAAGCAGAAAGAAGCTATAGTCATCAATAATAACAGATACCCCCGTAAAAGATGCCATAGAGGAACAGCATAAAGAAAGATTCTAAAAAGCACTTTCAGAAGAGAAAAAGCAGAAGGCTAAAAAGTTAAGCGCCAAGTTTTTAATGACGACATTAGTTCGAACAGTGATGTTAGTAAAGAGATTTGCAACGATTCTAGCGATTTAGAAAGCTTCACATCAGAATATCAAGATTTGTCTATTCAAGAGCAGGACTATATTATAGTAAGATACATGACAAAGAAAACTGTTAAACATTATGTTGGTCAGGTTATTAAAATAAGTGGAGATGAATATAATATCTCCTTTATGAAGAGAATTGTGGCCGGCAAATTTGTTTTCCCCGACAAACCAGATGAAGATACCGTAGTAGCAGAAGATATTTTACTAAAGCTGCCCCCTCCCTCCATTAGTGGAAGTACAGCTAGGGCTGCTCGCCAGTTTATGTTCCCTGTGCATTTTTTCCAATTTAAAATAGACTAAAAGTGTTTTTTTTTAAATCCCACTATGAACCACTATGATTCCCACAATGAACCGTGTAGTGGTTCATAGTGGGACTAGTGGTCCATAGTGGGACTTGTTGAATAACATTTGTTACAAATAAAGGATTACTTGAAAATCTTGAAATTATTATTAGTTTGTTTCCTTACATCTATACCCATGTATAGGTACGCTTATTATAATTTACAAACGC
Source organism: Pissodes strobi (assembly GCA_016904865.1). Taxonomy (NCBI): domain Eukaryota; kingdom Metazoa; phylum Arthropoda; class Insecta; order Coleoptera; family Curculionidae; genus Pissodes; species Pissodes strobi. The sequence continues at coordinate 309 of JAEQML010078175.1, read as the reverse complement.
TTAATAAAGGTGCTATACATTTTGGAAATAACCATCCCACTATGGACCAGTTCACCCTACTTATACTTGGCGTATAAAGATCCTTTACAGGCGTAGCCGACTATATCAGAATTGGCATCTCCTATTGGTCGATCCATCTCGTATTACAGTGATGCAATCAATTTTGTCGCAAGAACTCTCGTGGTCTAGAGGTTTAGATAGTTGGGTCTCGCCTGGACGGCACTGGTTCAAACCCCGTTGCGTTTTTTTATTTTTTTTTAATGATTATGTTTCTAAACAATTTTTTTCTTGATTTTGGGTATGTCTTGG
>JAEQML010078174.1:0-12558 GCA_016904865.1 Pissodes strobi | reverse complement strand
AGTGATTTTTAGAAATGCAGTCACAAATTGAGTGATAAATACAAATTGTAGTTTAATAAATCTTGAGTTGTTGACGCTTATTTTGTTGTCTGTTTGTATTGTATCTATGTTGCTATGACAACACTTTTACCTCCGCCGGCGGAAAAGTGAAAAGTAAAGCTCCGGCGGAGGAAAAACGAAACTTCACGGCCGCCTACACAGTCGAGTAATGACGGATTTACTGACGTTTGAAGAAAAACAATATTTAAAACCGTCGTCGACTCTTGTCAAAACAAAGATAAGCGTGAGACGCTTTGCTAGCTGCTTGGTTCGGTATAAACAATTGAAATTCAAATATTATTTTAACACTCCTACTTATTGTCGGCTATTCACCGATTTTATAGTCAAACACTGAGATTCAACACAACGAATATATATTGCAATAATAACTGCCAAACAATAAACAATCAAAAATAGGAATCACAAAATAGAGCGTCTTATATGTATTAGTTTTGCCTAATGAATAATCTTTTCCCGTTTCTACCGAGTGTGAATAATCTATCTATACATGTTCTATAAATATAAATATAAAAAGAGGTATCATCGTTCTTGGTCATCGTTAGGTAACTCGACGTCGGAAAGCCTGGATATGGTGAGTTTCCCGAGTCGTGTCGGATATAGGGCGTTTCACGAGTCGTGGACAGCATTATTTGGATTTAATGATTTGATACAATTCAAACAAAACATTGTGTGCTTTTACAAATATACTGCTTCAATACATATTTAATTTATTAATTAAATTAGTAAGCACAATTTTAGTCAATGGTTTTGTCAACATATCCGCTAATTGATCGCACGATTTCACATAACTCACTCGAATATTGCCCTTATCACATTCATCGCGCACAAAATGCACTTTCACATCGATGCGTTTTGTTCTGGGATGGAACTGATGACCCCGAGTAAGTTTGATGGTTGACTGGTTGTCCACGTTGAGCTGTACTGCTGATCCATCAAGTCCAAGTTCTCTGAGAAAAGATTGTAACCATAAGGCCTCTCTAGTTCCAAGGGCTAGAGCGAGCTATTCCGCTTCTGTGGTAGATTGAGCCACAACATTTTGCTTTTGGCTCTTCCACGTAACAGGTCCATTTCCCATGACAAAAACGTAACCACTTGTAGATTTTCGCGTTTCTTGACATCCCGCGAAATCAGCGTCTGTAAAACCACATATTATTTCGGCTTCATTGGTGCAGTTCGTCTTCGTAAAAGTAATCTGATAGTCCAATGTTCCTTTAAGATAACGAAATATTCTTTTAACAGCTGTCCAGTGTTCGTGGGTTCAATAGTTTATAAAGCGGCTTACTTGGTTTACTGCGTAAGCAATATCAGGACGACTAACTGTGGCTAGAAAAATCAATGATCCTACGGCTTCTCGATAGGGCTGATTCTTGTTGGAAATATGATTTTCTTCAGGCTGCTTTAGGTAAACACCGGGTTCAGCAGGGACAGTTACAGTATTCGCTTCTTTCAGATTGAATTTTTCCAACAGCTTTATTACATAAGGTTTCTGAAGCAATATCACTGTATTTACTTTGCTGTCGTGTGTGATTTGAATACCAACAAATTCTTTTTCATCACTTTCGACGTTGGTTGTAACCTTGAAATTTTCTGTTAGGTGTTGCATGAGTTTGTTTATTGCCTGTTTTGATTTAGATAAGACAAGGCCATCGTCAACATATAGAGCAAGATAAACTACACTATCTTCTAGAATTCCAATAAATACACTTTGATCACTTTGCAGTTGCTGAAATTCGAAACTGTTTAGAAATTGTATAAACTTTTTGTTCCAGCATCTCGGTGACTGTTTTAATCCGTATAAGCTGTTCTTTAATTTACACACATGATTAGGCATCTGTTGATTTTCATATCCTGCAGGTTGCTTCATGTATATGTTTTCTGATAATTCTCCGTGTAGAAAAGCAGTTTTCACATCAAATTGTCCTATTTCAAGAGATTTTTCGGCTGCTAAGGCTAGCAATACGCGAATGGAATCGTATCGTACAACACTATAATCTATGTCTTTCTGTTGTGTATAACCCTTCGCGACTAAACGGGCTTTAAAACGCACAATATCACCATTAGAGTTTGTTTTTAGACGAAATACCCATTTATTGTCCACCAGTTTCACGTTTTCTGGCATTGGGACAAGTTGCCACGTTTCGTTGTCTGTGTGGGCAGACATTTCTTCGTTCATAGCTATTTTCCAACTTTCATGTACGTCGCTATCCAATGCTTCTTCATATGATTGAGGCTCTATTATAGAACAGTATGCCACAACCGGTCCATAAAAATCTGGTTGCCTGAGGTCGTTCCTATTTCTTAATTCTCTTCCTTCGTTGGGAATTTCTAAGAGTTCTGGCTCAACTTCATTTTCATCCACATTTGCATCAAACCATTCTTCATTATCTTGATTTGTTGCTGGACTTCCGAATGTGAGTGGTATGATAATAGACTCTTCTATAATTTTAACTTCATCGTCTTCATTGAAGTTCACAGAACAACTTATTTCAACCTTTCTTCTTTCACCGGATTCGTAAACTTTTTCGCGATTAATGGTTTTGTGAGGTTTAGCCGCCTGCTTTCCGAACTGGCAGGTCTCACAGAAAAATTGTTCATTGTCATTTATGTCCAAACCGATCGCTGCATCATTTTCCGCACTATTCATTATTGATTTAAAGTTAATGTGTCCTAAACGGTTGTGCCATAGCTTAAGCGACTCACCTTTAGTCACATTGCACGAAATTTCAGTGTTTAATTTGAACTTCATTACCCACAAATTGTCTTTGCGAATGCCCGAACAGACTATTGTCCCATTTTTATCACGAAATTCACAACTATTCCTGAATGCATGATGAGTAAATCCACGATCCGTGATTACTCCTACTGAAAATAGACTCCTTTTCAGTTCAGGAATGTACAAGACATTATTTATTGTCTTGTTTATCCACTGTCCATTCACTTCTGCTTGAATGTCGATAGTTCCTGTGCCAGTTGCAGGTATAATCTTATCATTTGCAATCTTTACTTGAAACGGATTAGTCAATGGTTCCAAAGTTTTGAACCAGTTGAGTTGATTTGTCATGTGAACACTCGCCCCCCGAATCGCATATCCATTCACATTCTGAGCCATCGCTACTTTCTGAATATAAGCTTGAAATATCACAAATAAAAGCTGCATTTGTGTTTTTCTCGGCTTCATCCTTTAAACGCTTTCGACACTCCCTTTCCCAGTGTCCTTTCTTTTTGCAATAATTACAAGTCGTTCTTTTCTTTAAATCAGCAACGCTTGTTTTACCTGAAGAGTATCTTTCCTGTTGCTTGTGTACTGTTTTATTTTCCAATTTGGCTTGTAGAGCTTTAACTTCAAGTGCCAATCTATTAGTATCACTGTCGTCAGCACTCATCCGTGATTCTTCTTTAAGTAAGTGCGCTGTCAAATTTACGACATTTTGTTGATCTTGAGCAACTGAGTCCCAAGCAGTTCTGAATGCGTTATATTTTGATGGCAAACTATTCAGAACTTTAGAACACACTGCACTGTCACTTAGATTTTCTTGCACATCCTTAAGCTGCTTCACCAATGATTCAATCTTCGACATATGGTCGGCAATTCTGTTATTCTCGGCCATCCTATAGTCATAGAAACGCTGCCACAATAGTTCCTTGGAAATGTCAGTTTTCTGTTCATGGATTGAAAGTAGCTTCGTCCACATTTGTGTTGCATCTTCAGAGTTTACTAGGTAATGCACTTGATCCTGCGTGATCGAAGTTAGGAGAATTACTTGGGCTTTAGCATTTTTCTCCTCCCATGCCTTGAGTTCCTCTTGCTGTATGACTGCTGGTCGTGCTTCTCGACCCTCGACTAGAGATAGGAGCTTCTCTGCTTTCAGAATTATGGAAATACTGAATTTCCATAATTTGATCCATCAAATTTGGCAATTTGACCTGCATCCGTTCTCGCGGCCATCCCGTCGCGTAACTGAAACTTATGTACTTCGACGCACGAACTCACGAAGTATACGTATGCGATTACTCGATAATAATACTTTTTCAATTGTCGCCGTGACCTGGGCCCATAACCTGTTTGAAATAATGAAAGGCCGTGTGGATAAATTGAAAAAATATGTGTTTATTGAACAACAACAAAAGAAAGACTAAAAGCTACAATTAATATTACGCAATAGGTAACCAAAGCAGTCCTACTCATACCTATATCGATAACGGTTCCGAAAACAGTCGGCAAAAATAAGGTATAAGCATAAACAATATTTAAAACCGTCGTCGACTCTTGTCAAAACAAAGATAAGCGTGAGACGCTTTGCTAGCTGCTTGGTTCGGTATAAACAATTGAAATTCAAATATTATTTTAACATATCCTAAAAATAAACATTATTAACAGCAAAGTACAATTACATATATCCCATACACAATGTAGGTATGACTCAATAATCACATCCACATCTAAAGTTCTAACTGAGGTACAATACTGAATAATAGATAGCGGTGGTCGTAAAGTCACGGTATAAATAAGTATACGGTAGGTTCACTGAAGACAAATTTCCAATTTCGCCGACAGCGTTTGGCGACGGTGCGAGTCCGGATCAATCTGGTTCGTGGCCACCGATGGCCCCGCTACGAGGGACACATGATACCTACTAGTATCATGCGAGGGACAGAGAGTATGCAAACGCCCTGAGATTGCGTACTTTCGCGTCGCGTTGTCTTATAATAACCGAGGAAAGCGCATCAGCGAATACTTTTTGAATCTCTCCCCACAGACTGCTCGCTGCTGCAGGTAAAGTACAAACTTATTTTTTACCGTGCTGCGGCTTTTGCGTTTGATGCTAAAACATCAAACGATTTTTGCTGAGTGGTCTACTCGATATTATTTGTACTCTGGTAAAGTAGTGAATTGATTTCGATATCGAGCCAAGGTCAAATGAAATTACGAAAGCAATTAAAAAAAAGCCGACTCACAATTGAAATTTAAATGCCATCTTTTACCTGAACCGATTTAAGTGATCCCGGACCATTTTCGGTTCACTTACAGGTGAGCTGGATCACTTTTTACAATCGAACATGAATCAGTTCAATAAAGTTCAGTTAGGTCGATCTGAATCGATCCAAAGTAGTGAATCGAATGCGGCTATAAATCAATTAGACTCTAGCGACAGCAGCGGATCTCCGCCGCTCCGTCCATCCCTTTGAATATAAAAAAAAGGAAGGAGTGTTACGATATTTGCCGATGCCAAACACGGGCGGCAGAATCGGCCATGTTGAACAACCAAGTATGACTCACTGTTTCGGTTGTACGCTGTCAGTTTCGGATACGTAAATGTTTTCTATCAATTTTAAGCTTATTAAGGTGTTTTCACAAAGTAATATTAGGAAATTTTACAGTTTTATGTTTTAAATAGTTCAATATTTGCAAAAATTGACTAAAACAGTGAAAATAATGCTGTGTATTTATCAAAAGAGCACTAATAACAAAAATGGTTAGTTGTGCATTTTGTGGCTGTTCCCTGACGCCAAAAAATAAACAATTAGGTGTAACTTTCACACGTAAGTATCTTTAGTCTTTTTGATTCTGTATTTGCTCGAATATATAAAGAAAACAGGAGTTTATTTGAATTGAAATTTAAAGATTATAGTAACAAACACAACACAACGTTGTCCATATGCAACAACCATTCTCATCACCAATATTTGAGCTTATGCTCCTTCCGAGTGGTTTGTAAATTTGGGGATAATTAGACAATGTCATTTTCATTCCTGCGTGCGCGTCATGTCTTCGTGATGCAACCAGTCGTTTCTATATGCCCTGATGGTCTAGGACCCCTAGGGGTCTGCATGGTTAGCCTTCACTTCGGCGACTCGAGTTCAAATCCCGTCGGAGTTTTAATTTTTTTTAAGGTTATAGTTAGTTTTTAGTTATGGGTTATATTTCTAAACTATTTTTTTCTTGTTTTTGGATATGTCTTGGGTTAGTTTGGGTTAGCACCTGGTTAGTTTCCTTTTTTTGAGCCCCGTAGCGAGCGAAGCGAGCGGAGGGCCATGCGAAAAGTGAAATATGCGAAGGAATGAAAGTGATATTGTCGGAGTATCGTCAAGTGGTTTGTAAGTCCGGTCACAAGAATAAATCACATTTATTTATTCTTGTGGTCCGGTGATGGTCTAGGGGTTTGGATAGTTAGGCTTCACTTTGGCGACCCGAGTTCAAATCCCGTCGGTTTTTCTTTTTTTAAGGTGATCTTTTTAAACAATTTTTCCTTGATTTTTGGGTATGGTTTGGGTTGGCACTTATTTATTTTTCTTTTCTTGAGATCTGGAGCGAGGAGGGCTCTGCGTGAAGTGAAATATTACTTGTTGTAAATAAACCATGCCCGTACTTTATCTAACTAAAAACAAGGATATATTTAACAAAAGCCGTATTATAGTGGATATACAGCAGCTTGCATGTGTTTCCGCGAAGCGGTATTTCAGTTCGTAGTGCACTTGTGAATGCATGCGATTTAAAGACTCGTAATTGGCAAGTATATGACCCTCCGCTCGCTTCGGGGTTCAAAAAAAGGAAACTCACCAAGTGCTAACCCAAGTCATACCCAAGAAAAAAAAACTGTTTACTTAAAGATAAAAACAAAACTGACGGTATTTGAACCCGGGTCGCCGAAGTGAAGGCCAACCATGCAGCCCCCTAGACCATCTGCTGACTTACAAACGACTGGTTGCATTGCGAAGACATGTGTCTCCTCACGTGCCTCTTATTCACAAGTGCACTATGAACTGAAATCTCGCTTCCGCGAATACATCCCCCTCATGGGACGGACGGATGGACGGAGCCTGTCGCTAGACTGGTCATAAGTCACTATTAAGTCAGACCCTCAGACAAAGCTTTTTATTTCCCTTGTCTATGGTCATACCATTGACAAGGAACTTCCCTTGTCTTGTCATTAGAGAGTTATCGCAGTTTGCTTTATTACTGTCAAGCAGTATTAAGGTCGACATTATTAAAATACTGCTGTACTTTATTTTGTTGTTACATTTAGAGTTATTGCAAATGCCTAGTTTCAATTCTATTTTTTGTTGCTCTTATTTTTAACCTAATTTTTTGTTGTCAGTTGTCTTGCAATGCAATTTTTCTGATTTTTTTCCAAGCTACCAAATCTAAGCATAAATTACACAGAACGTAAGGAGGTTGTGTTTCTCGAAAAGTATAAAAAAAATCAAAACGAACACAATTTGCTTGCATAGAGGAACGACGAACATGTATGTTTATACCCGAACTTCTCCGATACGTGAAATAAGGAAAATATAAGGACGACCTAAAGACTGCATAAATAAAGTCAGGCACTATCCTTATTAAGTGAAATATTAGGCCCCGCCACATCTGCGGACCCGAAGCTTTCGACAAAATGATTCTTTTCTTGATTTTGGGAATGTCTTGGGTCAGTTTTGGTTAGCACCTGGTTAGCTTCCTTTTCTTGAGCCCCCCCTGCTAATAGGTGACTTCAATGCCTCGCACGCCGAATGGGGCGGCGTTACCAACAGCAGGGGTAGATTGTTTAAGGGAATAATCGATAATAACCTGGAAATGTCCTATCATAGAACACCTAATCCCACTTATCTTCGTGGTGCCTCGTTCCTGGACATTGCCATCATTCGGGGAACGATCAAGACTTCTCAGCTGCAAGAGCTTAACGCCCTAAACTCGGATCATCTTCCAGTCAAGATTTGCTTATACTGCAGGGTCCCCTTGTCTAATGACACCGTCATTTCGTATAAGAATATTGACTGGAAGGTGTTCCGGGCGCAGCTGAATGAGTCGACTGTGATTCCCGAGCAGCTGACAACTGTCCAGGAGCTAGAAAACGAGGTGGAAACTCTTACGTCAAACATCCAGCGCATCCGTGATGCCTTATGCACTAGGGTTACTACGCGCCCTAGCACCGAATCACTTCCTGATCACATCCTGAATCTCATAACTTTTAGAAACCGATTTCGACGGTGATGGCAGAGAAATCGGACACAAATGGGATCCGCCCGCATCAATGCACTGTCAGAGGAAATAAGGATGAAAATTCGCGAACACAGGAATCAAACGTGGCTTGCATATATTAACACGATAAGCAGGGATGACGGCTCCTTATGGAAACTAGCCAGACGAGTCCGCGGAGGTATGTGCCTGTAATAAAGTACCAAGGCCGTGAATGCGGCGACGACGCTGAAAAAGCGGAGGCCTTCGCGGACTACCTGGGCAGCGTCTATAGCGCGGCGCCCGATACTCTGCCAGAGCAGGAGCTCATAACGCGAACCGCGAATGCATTTAAACAATCTAAATACCCTATTCTCCTGACAGTGCTTGATAGGCTGAGAATCACTCCGGCGGAAATCCGCAAAGCTCTCAGCCGTATCCCGAGAAATAAAGCTCCCGGCCCGGATGGTATTCCGAACTCAGTCCTGAAAAACTTGCCCCAGAAAACTATAGTCCAGTACATGCACATAATTAACGCGGTTATCCGGCTGCAACATTTCCCTGCGTCCTGGAAAATAGCGTGCATAATACACTCCCCGAAACCAGGGAAAGACCTGACACAGCCTGCATCATACAGGCCTATATGGCTACTGAACACCCTCGGGAAGGTGGCTGAAAGGCTAATCTTGCCGAGGGTTACTAGGGAAGTCGAAGGGCTGCAACTCCTCCCTCAAGAACAATTCGGCTTTCGCGGTCAGACCGTCATGCTGGCCGCGAAAATAGCGTCCGATGTTTATAAAGGCTTCAACAATAAACAGTCTACTGCTCTTTTGCTACTGGATATTGAGAAGGCGTTTGACAGGGTGTGGCACGATGGGTTGCTGTACAAGTTATTGGCAATCTACAACATGCCGTTGCACTTGACAGCACTCATCGCGTCATACCTTGCCGGGCGAGTCTTCTCTACGAAAATTGGCACTAAGCTCTCTGCCAGCAGGAACCTGCTAGCGGGGGTGCCCCAGGGTACTGTATTATCGCCGCTATTATTCAATCTTTATATAGCAGATATTCCGTCATGTCCCAGCACCCATAAAGCCCTATTCGCTGATGATACAGCGATCTACTCCCTCAATCCTCAAGCGGAGGTCGCGAAGGATAATCTCCAGGAACATATGCATACTCTCATCCCTTACTACGATAAGTGGAAAATCTCTTTAAACCGCTCTAAGACAGAACTTATTATAATTACCAGAAAACGTAAAGACATAAATGTCACCCCTTTAATGCTAGATAACACCCCAATACTGCCTAAACCTAAGGTTAAATACCTAGGCATCACCCTGGACAATAAATTAAACTTTTCACAGCATATAGAAGCGGTATTTGCAAAAAACGCTATTATAAAAAAAGGGTTGAACACCCTAGTGACTGCCAGGTCGTTTCTAAGTCCTTGCAATAAGTTAATACTTTATAGAGCTATCATCCGGCCAGCCCTCCTTTACGGCGCCCCAGTCTGGTGCTCTGTTGCCAAGACACATAAAAGAAAACTTCAAGTCATACAAAACAACTATTTGAGGGCTGCATTTTCATTAACGCTCCGGGATCGGGTCAGGATAGAAGATCTGCATGCGTGGGCAAAGATGGAGTACATCGAGGAGTACATCGATGCCCTCGCATGCAGGTTCTTCGAGCGGCAGATAGCGGGCTCCCCGCTTACTGCAAACATCGCTAATCAGCGCTACAACCCGGAAATTCCCGTCAAACATGGTACAATTTACAGAGAAATCACTCTTAAGATGGGTTCCCTCGGGAGTCTCAATCTGAAAGGTAACTTTCAAAAACCACCCTAAAAAACAAGCTACAAAAGTGTATTTCTATGTGTAAACTTTTCCAAGATATCAGGAGCACAGAAATGCAGCACCACATTCAAACTACGCGCGAGATCTGTTCTCGCCAGGCCAATCCACGGCGTTCGGACACGTGGGCGGGGCATGTTAAGGGAGCTGGTCGGCATACAAATATGCTCTAGAAACCGTCATAACGCATATGATTCCAAGCCACCGAAGCGTCCATGTATTCGCAGCCGGTACCACGGTACTCGCTCAGCGCGACCTGATACCATTACATTACTTGAATAGACTTAACATGGTTAAGTCCCCTACATTCATTGTATATATTTTTAATTGTTTTGTCAGAATACATGTTGTATATATTGTATATATTGTAAATATAAAATTGTAGCTTTATGACGCCCTGTTCTATAAGAACAGTTGAAGTAGGGTTTTTCTGTAGTTTTCCCTACATAACTACATTTATCAACAACTTCTGCAACATGTACACCCAAATAGCAGGCTTTATGCCAATCTCTTAGTATTATAACTTTGAAGGGGCAACCCATGTAAAGTGTAGCACCAAACCAAACGAACAATACCACATACCTAATAGATTAAATAGGTTTAACAGCGACCCCCTATGGGCGACGTTACCTGCTGGCCACTAAGGCAATGCAGAAACATTGCCCGGCTTAACAGCAGTGTCAAGTTCAATGTCATTCTTACTGTTAGTTATGTAGTTAAGAAACCTGTGTAATGAACAAATTAATATATGATGATGATGTTTTCTTGAGCCCCGTAGCGAGCGAAGCGAGCGGAGGGCCATGCGAAAAGTGAAACGAACCTTTTCGAAACTTTACACATTCGATACCTTGTTCCCATCTCGACCTAAAGACTGCATAAATAAAGTTAGGCACTATTCTTTAACAGCTACCTAGTTTACACTAGCCCGTCTAAAACGGTTTTATGAAATCCATATTTTCGAAGACGCATGTATAAACATTTCTTTAAACGTTTTGGGAGATATAACGCGCATTATCTCAAACCGTTTTACGAATGTGGAGTAGCTTGCCGAAAAAACGGATTTTGGGACCGTGTAAACACCTAAACCGTTTACATGATCAGTGCTGCCAACAATGTTACGTTTTCGTACCAATATTGCCGAATTTACTAACGCCAAATACCCATAGGAAAGAATTAGTATAAAACTCCATATTTGCAGAACAAATCTCACATGAATTATTAAAAAAATAAATCAACAAAACCTACAACTTGAGAGTTTGGTTATAGATTAATGAATATTAATGTAATATTAATATTAAATTAAATTGGCAATGCTCTAATCAGCTGTTTTAAATTCGTTTTGAATAGCCGCAAAGAAACTCTCGGTTCTTATGCTCATTTGTCATAAACCGGTTTGGATTAAAAACGAATTAAGAGTATGTGTAAACGTGGTAATTGGTATACACCGGCAGCTCTTAACTGGAGTTAAGGATGTGACTACAGTTAATTCAAATATTTTTATGCACCGTTACTTAAAAATTGCTTAATTATAGTTAAATTTTGGTTCAGGAAATTTCTAGGTTTAGCGAGAGATTAACAAACTAGCTGCTTCATGCGCATGCTACAAACCGCGCAATATAATATAATTATTATTTTAAAACGCTTTGTACAAGATCCACAACATTTTAAATTTCAAAACCTAATTTCTAGTTAAAGCATATAAAAAAGATCACTTTGGTTTTGTAAAATACAGTTTCTGATATTAAATTTTAAAACAAAATGTATTACCTGTATTATTCTTTATCGCCTGCTTAATATAATTATGAAAATGCGTTTACTTACCTTTTAACAAATCACCACAAAACTACAAACCAGAATGCTGTCGAGCGGCTAAAATGCAAGTTCGTTCCATAATTTAAAATACCAAGTTGCGACCCATAATTTTGGGTTAGCACTTGGTTAGTTTCTTTTTCTTGAGCCCCGGAGCGAGCGGAGGGCCATGCAAAGCCATAATAATAATACCCCAGCTGACGGATCACAACGTTATTTAATTTATGTCTGGCGACTATCCAATAACTCTCAGCATTCAGCTGTTTTCATGTACTTCGTGATGTAACAAATCGTTTGTATGCCTCTGATGGTCTAGAGGTTTGCATGGTTAGCCTTCACTTCGGCAACGCGAGTTCAAACCCCATCGGTTTCTTTTTATTTTTTTTAAGGTTAGATTTCTAAACAGTTTTTTTCTTGATTTTGAGTATGTCTTGGGTTAGTTTGGGTTAGCACCTGGTTAGTTTCCTTTTCTTGAGCCCCCGTAGCGAGCGGAGCGAGCGAAGGGCCTACGAAAAGTGAATTTAGGCATGCTGCTGAGAGTTATGGGATAGTCTCCAGACGTAAGTCGTTATTTAGCTTCTCGTTGTATATAACTTTTTTTGTACGCCCATGCTATTTCGGATTGTTTACCGTGCTTGGTTTTAGAACGGTAGGTTAAGTTTACTGGTTACTAAGCAAAAACGCGACGGTAAGTAATTTACTTACCGTTCAGCTGAACGGTAAGTAATAGTTATTTACATTACTAGATGCGAAAGTAAATTTTTTGGTGTAAGGAGGTTTTTGAATAGCCGAGGCGATTCAATACCTCCGAACACCAAAAAAGGCTTTTGCATCGTGTGATGTATTAATTTTTTTTTCTACTAGCTCTCTGATCAATATTAT
>JAEQML010078173.1:0-12558 GCA_016904865.1 Pissodes strobi | reverse complement strand
TAACGCACGAAACAATTTTGGAAATGCCAAATATAACCAAAATTAATATTCACGAAATTTATCGCCTCAAGGATGCAGCGAATCAGCTGACTTCGTTTAGTATTGACAGCCAGCAACCCCAAAATACGTCATTTTACATCACCCTTGTGTTTTGCTCCCTAATTATTATAATTCTAGCAATAACACAAAGAAGAAAAATCTACCAGTTATGGAGATCCACCCAAAATAAGAAACCTAGGGATGAAGAAGAAGCCACACCCATGGAAAGCATTCCTTCGAAAAAACACTTCGTAATTGTCGAATCTTAAGGATGGAGGAGTTAAGTCACCACAACCTGTGCGAATCGGCCATTCAGCATGAAACCGAGCCCGTGTGACGGCCCACTCAGCAGATGCACCGATGTGAACTAGATTTAAGCAATGTAATGTAATTTACCTCCAAAGATAAATGTTATATATGATCATTCTCTATTTAGCTATTGTCAAGTAGAGTCAAACTGTAGTTAGCTCCTAATAAATAATTTTTAAAAAGAGATTTTTGAAAGTTAAATACTTAAGTCAATGACACACTTTTTGTCGCCTTTTGAGGAATTTCCATATTTTTGCTCTCCATGAATTTGAGAATATTGTCCTATTTTTAATGATACGATGCATTGCCCATTACAATAACGGAATTTGGGGGAATATTCGGCAGCAATTGTTCGGTAAACCACTTTTCAAATAGACTGGCGGTCATGTCTTCATGATAATCAGCCGAAGGGTGCTTTATATTTTTGGCAGACAATAATAAAGCGTTGGGTACAAAGCCCTTATCACTTCTTGCATGCAGTATAATCACTCGTTTGCCGCGAGAACATCATCTACCATCATCTACCCAACCATACTCAACTAAGTTATGTGTATCAATCTATTTCCCTTTTTGCTTGGCGATATTCCTGAATTTTGCGTAAGTATTCTTGACGGTGAGCAACTATGCGATTAATAACCATTCTTTTATCCAATTTTTTATATTTAAAGCCGCAATTGAGTAAGATGTTACGCAAAGTGTCGAGAGATTTGTATTCATAATTCTGGTAATCCGATAATTTATCTCCAATCATTTCCAATGTCGGGACTTTGCTGTCTTTGTAAAATTGATATACTACTCAGCGTATAACTTCTTTGGAAGCATTATCATTTTTTTAGCTTTTGGTCGGATCTTTTTTCGCTTTAAAGAACGGTCAATGATATGTCCTGCCTTAATCACTTTATAAACTGTAGAGCGTGGAAGTTTAGTAAGCTCACAAATTCTGTTTACTATTTCATTTTGTGAGGCCTCATGATTTTCACTTTTCAAACATGTATACATATTTAAAATAATTCATTGTGTGTAAGTCTTTATTACGAAACTCTAAAAGCTCTGCAACGGCATTGGTTTTGGGATTTTCAGATTCCGATTCACCATCAGGAATATCGAAAGGTTTCCAGAACGCCATTTTTATTAGAAGATATTATCGAATCACATTGCAAGAGATAATTTAATAATTCAACCATATAGCAAATTTGGATTTAAAATACCGAAGTCACCTTCGCGATACTACATAGCGTTAGCAAAAGCTCCCTACATCTCTCAAACGTGAGTTATGTGATGCAACCAGGCCGATAACTCGATGACCCAACTTTTCTGCCGATCAATTGTTATTATTTTTATTAATTGTATACACAATATTTATAAGTTAGTAGAATCGGCATTTTATATCATTAGGTCACATAATTACATTTTACGTTTTAATTATCATTTAATTCTCGAAAGATACAGATCGTAGTTATTTTGATAGTCAACACTTTTTGTGTAGAATTATTTTGAATAAAATTACTTTTTTAAAAAGTTAATCTTCAATGATAATTACATCACTGGCGCAGTCGTTCGTGTAGGTGTCTCAGAGATTACTGGTTTTGCAAGCAGTCCCATAAGAAAACGTTGCCGAAGCCCAGAAAATCGTCAGTTTCAACTGTTTGCTGGGACATAGACCAACCCAAGGCAAGAAAACCACAGTTACGAACAAGAAAAACCGTAAGTGAGTTTTCCTTTCCACTCCCATTCAATTTTTGTTTTACAATAATTGCTGTGTGTATATTTTAAATTTACTAAAAGTTCGATAATTGGTTACATTTATTAGAATTAAATTTATTAGAAATTTATTTTTTATTAAAATTGCTGTGTGTACATTTTAAATTACTAAAAGTGCGATAATTCGTTTACATTAATTAAATTTTAATGCCACATAGTGAAATTGACAATCTTACACAAAGCCTTTCAAATATTTCTCTTTCAAACATGACTACCCTTACAGCCGCAAAAGAGATTGCTCACACACTTAAAACATTTACAGGCAACAGTGACCACTTGAAATTTTTTATTTCACGCGTAGATAAATTTTACAATAGATATTATATAGGTACTTTAGATGAATCTCTTAAAGAATTTGTGTTTGCTTCAATTTGCTCTAAACTAACCGAAGAAGCAGGCGATTTTATACTTTGCAGACCAAATCTAACGACCTGGCCTAAAATAAAAAACGCTTTAAGACAACGATTTGGTGATAAAATAAACCGACAAGTACTTGCTCGACAGCTAAATTTTTTGACTCGATCTAGAAGAGAGCCCATTTTAGACTTTATAGAAAGATTAAAAGTATTAAAATCACGTATTTCGTTAAAAATTGCTGCTGATGATTCTCTAAATCAAGGCACAAAAGACGCCCTAATGGAACAAACAGAATTAACAGCCGTTACAGTTTTAATGTCTAACTCTCCTAGCGAGCTTCGAACAATTTTGATGTTAAACAATCCAAAAAATATCGACGACGCAGGTTCAATTGTCCTAAACCACTCCCTTATCGAACAACAAATAAATGCTCGTACCTATTTCCCATGACAAGAGCCCTATATTCCACAAAATAGAACACCCCCCAAATAAATAACCGCCAAAAGTTCAGCTATATGCCCCCACCAATTCAACAACCTTTTGCTAACCTCTTCCCAGTGCCAAATAATAACGATAACATTCAACCCCAGTTTTCAAGTAACGTAGGTACAATACCTAGACAACCATTTCCAAGGCAACCTATAAATATTCAACCCCAACCAGTACGTCAACATTTCCCCACTAACGAGCAAGTTTTTGGCAAGCCAAAAAATGTATTTTCTAAAGAAAATTCAAAAAAATTGACAAGTCCCCCAACCCCAATGTCTACAACCAGTAGAATGCCGTCGGCAATGAGTAGAAACACAGACGTTCATATGCGCTCAATTCAAAGCCGCAATATACAACGGCAATTGCCCCGAAATCAAAACTCATATTTCCAAAACCGTCACCCATTTACTGACTTAGCCTATCTAGCAGATAGCCCAACCCAATCACAACAAGAATTTGAACATTCCCCTGAAGAACAAGAATATCAAAACTGTTTTGAACCTCCCGAATATAATGAAGAAACAGAATATGTTCAAAATTATGAAAATCCGCTAGATTTACAAGAAGAAAATTTTCCCAACGACTTTCTAAACGAAAATCCGTCCTAAATCTAAATAGCATTCAAGTCAACTAACTCTCTTCCCTACATTCAGCTTCAAAATCCCCCAGCCAAATTTCTCATCGATACGGGTATCCACACATCTTTAGTCAGACCATCTATAGCGGCAGAATATTTTTCACAATTAATTTTTCCTTGTAAACACACCCTAGTAACTTGTACCGGCAACACCAACACCCAAAGTAAGGCAAAAATCCCTCTATTAAAAGAATTTAATATAAACAATGAACTTGAATTAATTTTATATAGTTTCATGACTATTTCGATGGAATGATAGGTATTAGAGATTTACGCAAATTAGGTCTTAATATCGATATAGCAAATAGACTTCTAAAAAACGATACGATTGAAATACCTATTTATTACAGAGACAATTTTGACTTACAAAAAATAGAAATACCACCCTTATCTATAATAACAAAAAACATATATACTGATATACCTGATGAAACCGAATTGTATATTCCTCATTTACGCACCGCCCAACATATTGAAATCCCAGGTTCGCTTTTAAAAGTTCGAAATGGCACTATTCCTTTGGAACTTCGAAATCAAAGCAACGAAAACATTGTTTTAGAATTCTATCCAGATTCAATTAGGGAAGTAGCTCAAGTTTTTAATTTCCAAAATTTCGAGATATTTAATATCGAACAAATAACGTCCAGCTCTTACCAGCCCCGTCTGGGTCGTTCCCAAAAAGGCTGACGCTTCTATGAAACAAAAATGGAGAATAGTTATAGACTATCGTAAAACTAACGAGAAAACTATTTCTGATCGTTTCGTCATCCCCAACATTTCCGATATTCTCGATAAACTTGGCCGCAGTCAATATTTTACCACATTGGATTTAGCCTCTGGCTTTCATCAAATAGCCATGCACCCAAACTCCATTGAGAAAACTGCTTTCAGAGTGTCGAAAATGGACACTACGAGTTCCTCCGAATGCCCTTTGGCCTCAAAAACGCCCCTGCAACCTTCCAAAGACTCATGGGCAACGTCCTCAAAGATCTCCAGGGTAAAATCTGTTTAGTATATATGGACGACATAATTGTCTTTTCTACCTCCTTGCAAGAACATATTTCAAATTTAAAAGCCGTCTTTCAAAAACTCAAGGAAAGCCACCTTAAAATCCAGCTTGATAAATGTGAGTTTCTTTGCAAAGCTGTAGAATTTTTGGGTCATGTCATTACACCTGAAGGCGTAAAACCAAATCCAAAAAAAATAGCAGCTATCCAAAAATTTCCAGTGCCAAAAACATCTCGTGACATTAAGCCATTTTTAGGTTTAATTGGCTACTATCGGAAATTTATAAAAAAATTTGCACACCTAACGAAACCATTAACAAATTGCCTTAAGAAGAATAAAAAAGTGAAACACACCCCCCAATTTGTCCAAAGTTTCGAAATCTGCAAGACTATACTAATGAACGACCCTGTACTTCAACATCCAGATTTCACAAAACCCTTCGTTCTTACCACGGACGCTTCAAACGCCACTATCAGTGGAATTTTGTCTCAAGGCCCTATTGGCAATGATTTGCCAATCGCATATGCTTCACGCACCCTAAATCCCGCAGAAATAAACTATAGCACCATCGAACGCGAACTTTTAGCTATAGTTTGGGCGACCAAATATTTCCCCCTATCTTTATGGGACCCAATTCACAATTATCACAGATCACAAACCGTTACAATGGCTATTTTCTGTTAAAGAGCCTAATTCTAAACTCACTCGTTGGAGACTGAAACTTCAGGAATATGACTACGAAATCATGTATAAAAAAGGGAAACAAAATTCTAATGCCCACTGTCTATCCCGCATACAAATTAATCCAATCGAAGACGATCAAATGTCAATCATCCCTAATTTTGATCCCGAGGAAATTCCCGAACTACCGCCTGAAGAACTTGACGAAATTCTTAACACACTTTCCGAAAAACCAAAGAACGAAAAAAATCGATATAATTTCGGATATAATACTACGACCTGCACAACCCTCTACCGACCTAGAAACTAAACACTCAAGCTCAGAAAACCCTGTTATTGGCGCCCCATACGTTCAAAAAGCGTTAAATATTTATAAAAATCAAATTATATTTAGATATTCCAACAATAATAAAATCAAGGTGCAAAAAGAATTTATTTTTGATAAACAAAGAACTATTATATTTTTGAAAAATGATCCGTTTGAAGAAGATCTCTGTGCAATTATTAAAGAATATTTGATACCCAAAACTACATATTGCTTGCACTTCATAAATAAATCTCTCGAACCACTTATAATCAACATTTTTCAGAAATATTTCAAAAATAATTCATTTAACCTTTACATATCCAATACCATTCTAGAAGACATAACAGACGTAGAAGAACAACAATTAAAGATTAAGTACTATCACGAGACCAAAACTTCCCACCGAGGTATTCAAGAAAATATTATATCACTTAAGAAAAGCTTCTATTGACCAAATCTAGAAAATGATGTCAAAACATATGTAAATCTTTGCGAAATTTGCCAAAAAACCAAGTACGAAAGGCACCCCAATAAAATAATTTTTAAACCCACCCCTATTGGTTACGAACCTTTTGACCACATCTATATAGATATCTATAAAACACATTGTACTTCCTTTCTAACTGTGATTGACAGCTTTTCTAAACTAGGACAAGCATACCCTTTTTTAACACCCACAGGAATCGAAGTAGCAAACAAACTTATTACTTATTTTAACCATTACGGACTCCCCCGAAAAATCACTACAGATAATGGCATATCGTTTAAAAACGAAATTATTCAAAACCTATGTTCCTTGCACAAAATTGAAATCCATTATTGCACCCCTCACAACCCCAACTCAAACAGTCCATTAAAACGTCTTCATTCCACTTTAAATGAAATTATTCCCACCCTTAAGTACCAAAAGCCAAAAGAAAATATAACAATTTTAATGAATTATGCCATTCTTTCCTATAACAACTCTACGCATAGTGCATCCAAATATACCCCATTTTAAATTGTCAGAGGAAAATTAGATTATAAAAACCCTTTAGAGATTTCAAACGATCAAACTCTTTCTCAATACATGCAAACACATGCAGAAAATATTAAAATAATTAGCCAAGAACTTCACGAAAAATTAACCTCACAACGACAATCTTCCTTAGATAAAATAAATAAAAACCGAAATCCAGTAAATATCGATCCTAACAAGCCACTCTTTACAAAAACCTTCCCACAGAAACCAAAAGTTAAAGAGTCAGACAAATATAAAAAAGTAAACAAACCTATTGTAGAGAAAAGTAATGTTGTAGCTATCCAGAATAGACAAATCCACGAAAACTTATTAAAACCACAACGTATAATTGTTTCAGATGATACAAATCATCCCATTCCTGCTCCTTCTACCCATCGCTACGAACTTAGAAGTTAAAAGCATTAGAAACCCCAAACTACCAACGGCCATAGGAAAAACCTATATATCTGCTACTCAACACACATCCACTTTTCATATAAATCTTACAGAAATCGAAACTCCCTTATTTAATATAAGAAATATTTTGATTCAAGCAAACAAAACTATTTTCAATACAAAGCAAAATGAAAGCTTTTCAATTCTTACTTCTTATAAGTTTAATCAAACTTATGAATATCTACAGACAATTTTAAGAAACATCAAAATTTTTCACAAACCCAATCGACAAAAAAGAGGCCTCCTTAATGTAATTGGCCAAGTCGACAAGTGGCTCTTCGGCACTCTAGATTCAGACGATGAAACTCGTTATAATAATTATTTCGAGATGCTAACAAAAAACCAAGAAAACTTAAATGAAAACTTTTACAAGGAACAATCAATTCTAACCACTGTTACACAGGAATATACTAAAAATTAAAAAAAAATACTAATCAAATAATTATAGTAGAGAAAATTAATTTACTAGAAAAGAACCAGTTAGATCTATCTAATGCCTTATATATGTCTTTAATTTTGGACAATATAATGTTGCAATTAAACAGCCGAAATTCTGTAATAAATAATATCGAAAATGCAATTTCATTTGCTCATGTAAATAAAATGCACAACTCCATACTCAATCCTAACCAACTTGTAACATTAATATAAACAAACATATAAAGATATAAAAACAATATACGGTCCAAACCGGATACCTGAATTTAAAGAACTAATAAACTTTTATAACTATTTATCTGTCCAAGTTATTATTAAAAATAACTCAATTTTAGTTTCAATACACACACCAATTGTTTTGCCCAACAACTATATCCTTTACAAACTTTACCCAATACCTGTTGCAAACAAAACAATTATCCTATCTAATCCTTACGTCCTACTCACAAAAGAAGATTACTGGACCACGGAAGAAGAATGTCCGCAACTAGAAGACCTTTTTATCTGCAAGCAAATCGCCCTATCAAAAGACGAACGTTGCCTCTTCGAGCTGCTAACAACGTCAAACAATATGTGTCCATTAATCAATGTTAACTACCAAAAAAATACCATTCAACGCCTAAATGGTAACGAAATTTTGGTCATTCCTGTGAACAAGATAATTGCACGAGACAAATGTCAGCGAGGACTCTACCAAATCTCTGAGCCGAGTATTGTTACTCTATCTATGTGCCCTGTTGAGATAGATAACAAAACATACGAAGGCGAAAGAAAAACACAACTTCAATATGTGTTACAACTGCCAAAGTTTTCGAATGTCCAAAGTAGCAACAATATTTCCAAGTTAACTATCGAAGAAACAAACTTGGATGAATTGAAGACAGCCCAGAAAATATTGTCAACAATCCAGTTGCACCGTCTGGAAACTCCCGAAAATTCGACGAACCTTTGGATTTCTCCAATTTCATCCATTGCCGCCCTTGTATGCGGAATCCTGCTGTATATTGGATGGAAAAAGTGGAACAAGCCTGTTTCATCCCAAAGAAATCACCTCTGCAAGAACGCCCTCACAGACTACCCTTCAGAAGTGAGTCGGAAAAACGATCAACCACTGCAGCCCTTATTTTCCGAACTTGAGGAGGGAGGAGTTATGTGATGCAACCAGGCCGATAACCCGATGACCCAACTTTTCTGCCGATCAATTGTTATTATTTTTATTAATTGAATACACAATATTTATAAGTTAGTAGAATCGGCATTTTATATCATTAGGTCACATAATTACATTTTACGTTTTACTTATCATTTAATTCTGGACAGATACAGATCGTAGTTATTTTGATAGTCAAAACTTTTTGTGTAGAATTATTTTGAATAAAATTACTTTTTTAAAAAGTTAATCTTCAATGATAATTACATCACTCGTGTCGTAATCAAGATACACTTTTATGAATTACATCTATACTGCTCGCTCATCCTCTGTCATTGCAATAATCATATTTCGTTCTCCCGAATGTTCTTTTTATTAGAGGACTCGAGAAATCGAACGAGAAATTACACGATCGTAAACCGAGCTTGAAATTTGGGACATTGGAAATTGCCCTGAACACTCAAAGCTCAAAGCACCTCGTCCGGAATCCAATGCGATCCACTAAAACGCTCAGAATGGAATTGCGTGCAAGGCTGCTACTTCTAATTCTGGTCGTGTACATTTTGTGAACTGAATTATTATTTTCGTTATCGTTATTACCAAATATCTCCTCGCATTTATTATAATTGTAGGGCACGCCTAAGGTATTGCTTAATACCCATACATTTGGGTGTATATTTTATATACATCGATCCCTTTCATTTACAAGGAATTTTTCCAAGGACCTGTTTTCATCATCTTCGGCCCTTGATCGCGTTAATATGAAAATACTTGGAAGTTTTTACGGTCATAACATTTTTGTTGCAGTTGTTATTGCTGCTTTAAAATACTTCTTTTTTACTTAGTAATAAGGGAAAGTAAAGAGGTTGAATTGTGTTATATCATTTCCGGCATATATGACATGCCATTTATTTTACATGCGATATTCAAATTTGAAATTTAATTATTTAAATTTCCTGTTAATTATTGCTTCTTAATGGAATAGATGGTAAATGGAATTAATAAGAATATGGTTTTCTCTTCAATTTTTAGTCAGATAATTTTCGAGGAATACAACAAAAATACTTCAATTGTGAAGGACCAATTCATGGTCAAATACATTCTGTAACGGCCAGAAAATGACCATACTTAATCACTAGTCAAAGTTAAACTTCACCTATTATTCTGCCATTTAAATTTTAGTTTAATCTTCGTTCACTATTCTGTCAAATTTTGTTGAAAGGAGAGAGGGGCGGTTAAGTATTGATTAAATTTGAAAATAAGAGCAATATATCAGTACGTAGTATTGCATTAATTCTGTTTAAAATCCAGTGATTACAATAGCGCTTCGTAAAGAGTCACACATGTACTTGCCTTAAACAAAAGCAAATGTTTAGTATTCAGTGGATGTCAGGAGCTTGAATGTCTCGTAGTTAATTAATTTTGTAAAATATACACTTTGTATGCGTATAGCAGAGCCTAATTCCAATGCATTTTATACTGATTCTTTGGGCAACTGCACAAATTCTTTTGTAGTTTATCCTTGCTCTCTTGTGCTTCAGCTATTACCATTCTGTCAAGATTGAGTGAACATTTTGTTGAAATAAGAGAGGTGTTTAAATATTGATTATATTTCCAAATAAGAGCACTATATCAGTGCATTGTATTGCATTAATTCCGTGTAAAATTCAGTGATTTACGTTCTCGCTTTGTGAAGAGTCACATATGTGATTGCCTTAAACAAAAGCAAATATTTAATATTAAGTGAGTTTCAGGAGCTAGAACTGCAATTTTGTTTCGAAAATATGCTTGTCAACAATGTTAGCTTTGATTGACATTTGCACTTAAATGGTTTCGTAATTAAGAAATTTTGTAAAATCTATACCTTGTATGGGTGTAACAGGTTGTAATTCCGATGCATACCGATTTTTTGGACAACTGCATTTTACCGGCCAAATTTTTGTACTATTTGTCCTTGCTCTCTCTGTTGTTTGAATTAGTGTTTCTTCATATTATTGTTGAGATTCAAACGTTCTCTTTCAGTTTTCTTCAGTTTCTCGTTTATTTATTTTATAATTATTGCTACTCCATGGTGGAAGTTATTTATGTGTATATACAATCATAAAAGCCCATATTATTCCTGTTCTAGATGATTTTTTTAAAAGTATTGCATGTGTTGGGAAAACACCCTAACATATGTATTACCTTATCGTTTTCTACCGTGTAATTTGATGATAACAACCTGTATGTTCGTAGTATGATTGAGCCATAGTTAAAATCGGAATAGATTTACTTCACCCCAGGTAAACAGCAATTTGTGCATTTAAAGCATTGTACTTCAGTTACTCTTTAGTCCGAACCTGGATTGTCGATAGAATAGATTCCATTATATGAAACAATCACTGGAAAATAAGTTGTCACTCTTCGTCAATGAGATTTCAATTTCAATTTAATATATCTTCGTCTCCGTCAATGTTGTGTAAACAACAACATGCCAAATAAAGAAAGAACATGTTTCTACCATCTCAAATGCATTCGGGCCCGCGCAATTCTCGCCCTATTCTCCCTGCCGCGCCGTAAATTAGATTTAAGTGCCTGACAAACACTCAACGGTGAAGGTCGGCCTCGTCGCTCTGCTAGAGTTTCGCCCCAAAAATATCAGCCTCTGTCTCTGCCCTGTTTGACGCCAAGATATTTAGCTAGTTTTCTCAAAATTTTAGTTGAAGGTTGAAGTCGAAGAATTGCAGTACAATCGTTCACTCGTAAACCATCTACCAAGTCGTAGCTCTGATTGGCGCCAATATATTGGGCTATTTTCTCGTATGTTTGCATTTTGGGCGTTTTATACGCATTTTCTCAAGACAGAAACGCTGTAGCGTCTCTCCTCTTGCCGATTGAAGAAGGTAAAATGGCGGTTGGAAAATTACAGCAAGAAGTAAAATAGATCTATTCAAGATTCAAATCAAATTTCCCTGGTCTGGTCAAGTTAAGTTGAGAAAATTGTAGAAGAAGCAAAGTAGCAAGGTATTCAGTATGAACGGAAAAGCAATCAGTTGAAATTTTGAAATAAAAGAAAGTTGATTAAATTCAGTAAAAGAAGAAGTTCATGTTAAATTAAATAATCAAGAACTTTTTTTAGATATTTATTAACAGTTAACCTGTTGTAAAGTACTTAGTATTGTGTTTGAAAAGATGAACGTTTGAAAGTAGATGGCAGTTGGCACGAGGACACGATTCCTGAAATGTTAGACCCAAAACATATTAACCAAAGTTAAAGAAACTCAAGAAAACTAAAAGAAGAAAGTAGTAGTCCTGCATTACTAATGGACCTAATACCTAAAATACATGTTTCAATTCAGACCCTATGAATACAATCCCACCAACCTACATTGTATGGATCCAATACATTTTGTTTCGATTCTTGGGGCAACTGCATTTTATCCGACAAATTCTTAGATGGTCTGTCCTTGCTCAATGCTATTGATGTGAATGAAATTGTCTTCTTTTAGTTTTCTTGAGTGTCTTTAACTTTGGTTAATATCTTTTGGAGCTAACATTTCAGGAATTGTGTCCTCGTGTCAATTGCCATCTTGGTTTGATGTTTGCCTTTGCGCCTGTCTTAAGAAGTACGTTTCGGTAACCCTATTCATCAACCAGTTCTAGTAGTGTGTTCCGAATTGCGAGTATTTCGAACTGATTTCTTTTTAAATATTCGTTTTTCGGACTACTTGTTTTTGAATAATATTAAACATCAGGTAAGTTATAAAAATGCCTACCGGTGACGTAGTGCGACTTAGTAGGGCAAGAAAAATCACAAAGCATGATAATGTAATAAGAAAATTTGGACCGAATTTTACGCTTGAAATGTGATATGTACCTCGTAGAGACTGGTTAGCTTAGAAGTTTGTGCATAGCTTACCTTTCATGATCTTCGTCGATGAAAATCG
>JAEQML010078172.1:0-12560 GCA_016904865.1 Pissodes strobi | reverse complement strand
TAACAGGTAATGATAATAAATAATATTAAATACCGTTTTCCCGGATAATTTGGTATCTGTATTATGTGCGGAGCCATTAGTGACAAGCTTAAAGTTTCTCAATAATTATTGATATAAAAAATATGTTATTTTAATGGAACACCCTATAAACAACTTTTATATTTGAGTTTAAATATCTAAGAAATGCTTACTTGAGAACATTGAATCTAATTTTTATAAGGTCTTTTAGTTTAGCAGCTTCCGTAAATTTAGTGGTCTAAGTTTCTCTAGTATTTTTGGAAAATTATATGGAATTTCTAACAAATTATTAGATTCTTGAGTAAAATGGCTATTGGGTTATGGTGATCGAAGGTTAACGCATCAGGAGGATTGTAATATTTTTAATGATGAACAGACAGGAATCCGATAGCATCAAAATTTTAAAGAAATATATTTCTCCGCATAGAGGAAAATCCACACCCGAATTATTGGCTTGAATGGCAATACAGCGCACATCTCGGTAGAGCGCCTAATAAAATAGAGTAAGAATCTTCACCCATACAAAATTAAGCTGGTTCAATAACTCTTAGAGGTTGTGAGGAGATGATGGAGCAGTGTAATGCTAATCCAAATTTCGACGCAAGGTTCACCTGAGACAATTGCATCTTAAAATGCTTAAGTGGGCAGAAAAAAATTAGGAGAGGATGTTGATTAGCAAGAAACATGGATCTGGAAACAAAGGACTTTTTTTGGTCGATGGTGCTTGTTTCTTCTTTCTTGAAGTGATGACAGATTTAGCTTCTAACCCCTTTCATTGTGGCTATATTCACTGTCTCCAAAGAATTTAAAATGAATATACACCCTTAATCCTGTCAATGTGAAACGCATATTGATGGTCCCACACCGAGCCAGCATCAGTAGAAAAGTCAGAAGTAGTATCATTCGTCTAGCGAATCCTAATATTCTCAGAGATTTACCTATGAGTGATGTTACGTGAGGCACAAATGATAACATGCCGTACCATTATCCCGACACCAAGCCTCAAATCTATGGACATCCTCCTGCAAAGCAATGCACTCGTTAAGATCTGAGATCCCCTTTCAGGTCATCTGCAGAAGGAACTCCGAGGACCAGAAGCACGGTGAAACATCATTGATAAAAACATTAAAAGATGTAGGACCCCTGTGGAATTCCAGACGGCACAGGAATTTCATTAATACAATTTGAGTTCTGTCCGCAAGGTAGCTGTCCAACCAAGAGAGTAGGGGTCCATTTATACCCAACGGTTTAAGTTTGTTTATCAGTATACTGTGCGGAACCTTATCAAAGGCCTTGGAGAAGTCCGTATAGATGGAATGGACTTCCGCACCACTCTCCAAGGCCCGTAGTATAAACTGCGAATAAGTGCGAAGATTTAGTTCAGTATTTCTTCTCGCACAGAACCTAAACTGCTGATTGATGATTTCTGGAGACAGTAATGAACTTAGATATTTATTATAGTTACAAGATTTTTCAATACATTTTGGAATGGTATTGATGATACATATGGGTCGATAAGTTTTTGGCCTTGTCTCCATTTTTATGTATTGGGACAACCAGACTTAGGAAAAATTCCACTTTCCAATGACTTATTAAAAATAAGGTGTGGAGGCCTAGCGGGTATAAAGGGGCAGTTTTTAAGACAAATGGGATGAATCTTATAGAGACCTGGACCCTTGTGAGCTAAGAAGTTCGGCATATATGTCACTTATTGAAATAGAGCAACTGTGATATGATTTAATGACTAGTCCTGATTGCACTGCGCGTTACAGTCAGAATAAACCGTGGAAAAATACTTTGCAAACAGCTTGGCAGCTCCTGGACCCATCTCAGCGGTTTTATTGTCAAGAGTGAGTAGATTAGGTATCTCAGACGTGCTGCGACTAGAATTGCAGAAGTTCCAAAATAATTTAGGGTTAGTAGAAAGGTTACATTTAGTGTTTTGGACAAAGATTCTATAACATTCCCGCGAAAGGGCTGCAAGTTTGAAGAAACTTCGTAGACGTGAGCGAAATTACTGTTTTTGTAACTTTTATGGGCAATCTTCTTCTATATTATTAGATCAATTAGGTCCCGACTGAACCACCTAGGAAACACTCCACTGGGCAACTTTTTGGCCGGAACAAACAAATCGACGCAGCCATAAAATGCGTTTAACATACAATCCACATCCAGGTTATATAACAGGTTATTCCAGTAGAAAGCGCCCAAGTTCGCCCCCCTTCAACTTATCTCTAGATACCGGAATATTTATAGAAAAGTTATTAAATGTGCGAGAATCGTTTATTTCAACAAAAGAATTGCAAGTTCGAACAATACACAGAAAGAGGCGAACAAACTGTGTCGATCATCATCTGTTGCTCCAGAAGCTGGAGGTTTATGGATTTAGGGGTATAACTCTCAATTGGTTTAAATCCAACTTGCATGGCCGTAGGCAGTCAGTGTCATATCAAGGCTGGGTCTCTAACTCAATGCCAATAAATTGTGGAGTGCCCCAGGGCTCCGTTCTTGGCCCTATCCTCTTTTTGATCTATATCAATGATCTTGCCTCCATTCTAATCAAGGGAATTGGTAGGCTCTTTGTGGATGACACTTCTATTGTTTGGCATGCGAGTGATGTTGGGGTTTTGGAGAGAATGATCAATGCTGATGTAGTTCGCATAAGAACCTAGTGTAATAGCAACAATTTATCATTTAACACACCAAAGACTAACATGTTGAGCTTCAAGTGTTCTCTGGCTAATATTTCATTGGGCGGTGACCAAATACTTCCTGCTGCTGGTGCCAAATTCTTGGGGGTGACACTGGATGAGAGTTTGAAGTTTGAGGACCACATCAAGGCTCTTTCAGTTAAGCTATCCTCTGGTTGCTATGCCTTGAGAGTACTTTCTCACCACCTGGAGCTACCCGTCTTGAGATCGGGTTATTTTTCTCTAATAGAGTTACGCGTTACTTATGGTATAGCTCTCTGGGGATGTTGCAGTGCTGCCAGCTTCTCTTCAATTTTTATCTTGCAGAAACGAGCTCTTAGGTTTATGTTTAATATTTCATTTCGGCATTCTTGTAAACCTATTTTTATTTCACAAAAGATCTTGACTGTTCCATGTTTGTATTTGCTAGAGAGTGTTTGTCTAGTTTACAAGAAGTATTTCAACTCTTTGGATCCTGTCCGACCATATCACACTAGGCAAGTGAATGTTATTCCTTTATTGATTCCCCGATGTGCTCTAGTTATGAAGTCCTTTGTCTACTTTGCTAAAAAAGCCTTTAATCACCTTCCGCTAAATATTAGATCCTCTGATTCTTACAGGGTGTTTAGAGGGAGGGTAAAGGAATTACTTTTGAGAAAGGCTTACTATGATGTTGCCGAATTCCTTGATGATTCCCTGTAAAATGGCCGCGTGTTGTTTATGTCTATTTCATCTTTTATTTTTATTTGTATATGTAAATTTAGTTAACAAGGTGTCCGTTGTTGGACTATTTATACCTATTTTCTATTTTTTATGTTCCTTGTACTTGGTACTGTATTTGTATAATTTACTTATTTTATCCTTATCAATTTTTTTGTATCTATCTAAAAAAAATCTTTATAGTTTGCTTTGTAAATGAGATTTTTATCTTTTTATAATAAAGCTTTTTTTGACTTTGACTTTTGACTTTAATCATTTATCAATGTGATTTCCGCAGATTTCAAGTCATAGTAATAGTATCCAACTCCAGGGCTAACAACTGTGTGACATGATTGCGAGATATCTAGGTCAAAACAAAGGGGTGGATGATGGTTATCGATGGGAACCAGAGGATCGCAATTATTAACGATAAACATTTTATGAGAAATGACTAGATCAAGATAAACTCTATTTGCATTATGAATAAAATTATTTTGAAAGAAATTATGAAAAGCACAAAGGTCTGAGAGTGCAGCAATTTTTTGGGCGACTTGAGGTGGGATATATACATCATCAGAAGGAACACCTACTGCACATATGTCCTAGGTAGTCCATGCGACCTTAGGCAGGTTGAAATCTCCAGCCACACATAGCGCAGCCTCTGGGTCAACTGTGTGACTAAGCATTAAGTAATAATCAACTGTAGATTGAAGAGGCAAGTAAACGCAGCCGAGGATGCACCGCACTTTTGTGGAGCCAATGGTTCCATAAACTTGCTCGAGAGGTGCGGTAGTAGGAAGGAAGGTGCTGGTTACTGATCTGCGTATGGCCAACAATACTCTACCCAGCCACTTCTTGCTGTTTGTTTCTATGGATTGATCTCTCCTAAAAACAGAATAGTTGTTGACATTGCGCTAGCTGGATTCGGCAAGAGCACACCCAATTCCTGCGGCAAAAATCAATAATTGGGCGATATCACAGTATAGCTCTAACAAAACGGGGCATCATTATATTACGCAACTACAGGATTATCTGCGTATTTTGTGAGACGGTGTCGATAGAGTGGCCACCTCGGTCATCAGATCTAACTCCTCTCGATTATTTCTTGTGGGGGCATTTAAAAGACCAAGCCAGAATCGAAGTTGAGTGCCGACGAATCGAAGAAATATGTGTTCTCCCTAATGTTTTGAAACTTTCCCGCAATATTTAGCATATTGTCAAGAAGTAAATGGAATGCACTTTAAGAATCCAATTCAATTTGTATAACCTGTTTTTTCAAGCTCGAATATCAAAAAAATGGCTTGGTTTAGATATTAACTTAGAATTTTGTTGAATAATATTAAGGGAGTCTATTTAAGGATTAGTGTTATGCGTTTCTTATATTCTGTAGCTAGTTGCTTTCTTATTGCTGGTCCGACCTTGCGTTTTGCTAAAATACAAATTAATCTTCCTGTATGTTATCTAGTAACTTGTTAAGAATTTCTGCATCTATTTCTTCTTTCCATTTGCCTCGTTCTATACATAATGTTTTGCATTTTCCAATTCTGAATTCCATTCCAATATCTGTTACTTCCTCCATAATTTTTAGTAGTCCTCTTATTTCTGTTCTACTTTGTTCTGATGTTTGATCTGAAAACCGTGTTTCATTTAATGTATTGGTGAGTTGGTTCAGGCAGAGGTAGAGTCATAATGCGCTTAGTGAGTCTCCTTCATAAATTCCTTTCTTAATTTTATTGTGTCGGTTTTTATTTCTTCTTTTCCTGTTGTTAAATGCATGTTTGTTCTTCAGGTGTTCATGATGGTTGCCAAGAATATCTTATAGTTGGATGTAAGTTGGAAACTTACCCACTCCACGGCTTATTTCATGCAAGAATGAGTAGGATCTTCTGCAAGTGCTTATTAGAGGGGACCCTGGGTACGCCGAGGCCTACAAATAAAAAAAGGAAATATAATAAGCCTCTAAAAGAAATCCGTGAAAGTCAATATACTAACAGAATTAATAACGGGGAAAGCAAATCTAGGTCTGTCTGGCAAATTGTAAAGGAAATTAGGGGGCTGGAGAATGTAGGCCAAGCTCACTTACAGGTTCCAGGACATCATGCGGAAATATCGAACATGTTCAACAATGTTGTGATTAATGCGGCTCCAAATTTAATAAAAAATCAACCTCAAGTGCCATTTTCCTGCAACAACAATTTGAGGTATTTGGGATTGTTGCAAAACTTAAGAATAAGAAGAGCTCTGGGTTTGATGAAATTTCAGCAAATCTATTGAAGCACTGTGCAGAGGAGGTTGTAGTGCCCTTGTGTCACATCATAAATAATTCACTTAAGTATGGTTTATTTCCTGAACAGCTTAAATTAGCTATTGTGAAACCAATATACAAAAAGGGAGACAAAACTCTTGTTGAAAACTACAGGCCTATTAGCTTATTATCAAGCTTTTCTAAGGTCTTTGAAGTTGCAGTGTGCTCAAGGCTTCTGCAGTTCTTCTGCGCAGAAAAATTAATAAGCTCATCCCAGTATGGTTTTCTTAAAGGAAGGTCGGTGGAGACCGCAACTTATGATTTTGTTGAAAGGATTCTTAATGGCTTATAACTCCCACCTCACAAATTTTGCTGATGATACCAACCTGCTAATGATTGGGTCGGCACTGTCAGAGCTTCTTGAGATCTCCACAGATCGACTGATAGCAGCTCAGGACTGGTTTACCAAGAATAAACTAGTTCCAAATGCTGAAAAAACAAATGTAATTTGCTTTCGAACCAAGCAAAAAAATAAGGACATGCGAAGGTTTGTTTCTCTCAATGAATCAACACAAACTCTGTCCGAACTTACAAAGTTTCTGGGTCTCTACCTTGATTGGGTACAACATCTCTCAATTGTCTGCAATAGAGTTAATTATGCATGTTACTCAATGAGAATACTTTCCAAATACTTAAACTTGGACAATCTAAAAACTGTATATTGTGCAAACATATACTCAGTCCTTAAATATGGCATAATATTCTGGGGAGGAAGTAGGAATGCAGATAGAGCTTTCTTAGCTCAAAAAAGGCAGTCAAAATCTTGCTCAACCTAAGAAGAAGAAACTCATGTAGGGAAGGTTTAGAGACTTGGGACTTCTGACAACTTATGGGCTTTATATATGTGAGTGTCTTTTATTTATGTTTTAGGATAGACTTAGATAGGAAATTAGTTTTGAAATAAGTTTTCATCTTGACGCTATATGTTCAATTGTATTATGTTTATAACTATGCAATTTTTTTATTAATATAGACCATTTGAATTTGAATTTGAGGACAGTGAGGAAATCAAGTATCTCTTCGAAATGCCATCAAACGAATCAATCCCCTCCTATGGGTTTGATAGATCCTTCTCTTCTCAGTATCAATTGTAGGCAGAGGAGAATGGGAAGGGGGGGGGCTCCTATAAAAGCTGACCAAGCATGGCATACCAACGGCTCTAAGACCAGTACAGGGGTGGGAGCCGAGGTCCACGGAAAAATGTCAAATATCTCCATAAACATAGGCAGTAAAGCCACAGTGTTTCAAGCAGAGGTGGCGAAAATTCAACACTGCACCATGGAGATAGAGAAATTGCACATTAGAAAAAGGAGGGTAGTCATATACTCCGACAGTCATGCCACCTTAAAAGCAGTTAGTGCTCACAACTAGTTAAAGACTGCGTAAGTGCCCTTGAAGAGGTCAGTAGTAACAATAAGCTCACCATTGCCTGGGTTCCGGGACATAAACGCCATCAAGGCAATGAAGAAGCCGACAAACTTGCAAAACTGGGCGCAAGTAAGGTTACGTTGGGACCCGAGCCCTACTGCGTGATAGCAGGAAGACTCTTCAAAACAGCAGTTAACAGCCGGATAGATGAAAAATCTCTAAACTGGTGGTTACAAACACCAGGGCAACTACAAGCCAAACAGTTCATAAAACACATCATCATCATCATAGAGCTATATGTTCGTCCACTGCTGGACATAAGCCTTCCCTAAAGATTTCTATCTCCCTCTATCCTGTGCTGCATTTAACCAGTTGGTTTGGATGGTTGGATCATCTGACCAACGAGTGGGCGGTCTGCCTCTGCTGCGGAAAGCGTGGTCTCGCGGTCTCCATTCAGTTATTTTTCTAGTCCATCTGCCGTCGTTTATTCTGGCTAGGTGACCCGTCCAGTTCCATTTTAGAGTCGATATTCTTGTGATGGCATCTGTTACTCCACTTCTCCTTCTCACCTCTGTGTTTGGAACTCTATCTCTCAGGGATAAGCCTAACATTATTCTTTCCATGCTTCTTTGCGCTACTCTTATTTTGTTCGCGGTGTTCTTGGTTGGAGTCAGTGTTTCGGCTCCGTAAGTTAGTACTGGTAAAATACATTGGTCGAAGACTTTCTTCTTAAGACACATGGGAATATCAGATCTTAAGATGTAGCTCAATCTTTCAAAGGCTGCCAATGTAAGATCTATTCTTCTGCCAATTTCGCAGGTTTGATTATCCCTTCCCAATCGAATCTCGTGGCCTAAGTATTTGTAGGAGTATACTTGCTCAATGTTTAGGTTGTTCACTGTTGGGTTTTCACTGGCAACTAGATTTGTCATGAACTTTGTTTTGCCTATATTGATTTTCAGCCCAACCTCTCTGGATGCTAGGTTCAGCTCGCTCATCATTTCTTGCGCTTCTTTGAGATCATTTGTAATTAATATCAGATCATCGGCGAAGCGAAGGTGACTAAGTTTTTTACCATTGTGCGTTTGAACATGTACTCTAAAAGGTTGGTAAATAATTTGGGGGAGATGACATCCCCTTGCCGCACACCTCTCTCTATTTGGAAGCTAGGAGTATCTTCATGAAGTCTAATGACAGCATTTGCGTTCTTGTATAATTGCTTAATGATCTCGATGTAGCGATGGTCGATTCTGCAATCAGCGAGGGCACTAAGCATATTATGGTGGTCTATTGTGTCAAAAGCTTTTTCATAGTCTACAAGAATGAGAACTAACTGTTTATTATACTCTATGCATTTTTCAATGAGGATTTTAATTGTATGAAGTTGATCATTCATGTCATAGCTCTTATGAAATCCTGCCTGCTCAATAGGTTGATAAAGATCGAATTTAGCTGTCAGCCTTTTGGTGATTATTCTCATAAACAGCTTATATATCTGCGATAGCAGACTAATTGGTCTGTAGTTTTCTATTTGGGCTATATCTCCTTTCTTGTGTAAAAGTATTATGATGGACGTATTCCATTGATCAGGTGTTATGGAGTTTCTTAAACAAGCATTGTATAGCTTACAGAGTATTTTTAGAAGTGCTGATCCTCCTAGTTTTATATTTTCGGTGCTAATTTCGTCGTCTCCTGGTGATTTATTGTTTTTCATGTCTTTTAAGCAGTTGTTTATTTCGTCTTGAGTGATTTCTGCGATGCCTTCTGATCCCTGGTTTTGTATCACAGGAATGCCTACGCCAATTTCTGTTTTTGTAGTTTTCTTATAGAGTTCCGCATAGAAGCTTCTCACAATTAGCAGGATGTCTCGCTTATTTGTGGTGGTTTGTCCATTCTTGTTGTCAATTATCTTACTTAATTGTTTCTTACCCTCAGACAATTTTTTCCTAAGCACTTTCATTCCCCTGTTTTCCTCTATTACCCTAGTTATTTCTTCTGTTTTGTGTAGCCTTACATCTCTTAGCTAAGTGGCATTGCTTTGATGTTTGTCTGTTAGATTTCTTCTTTTTTTCCATCAACTTCTTAGTACTATCACTCAACTTCTCCTCCTTTCCAACTCCAAGCGATTGCTTGTACTTGTTTTTCGCTTCTTTCATTGCTGTTATTATTTGTTTGTTTATCTCCTCAATGTCTATATCCTCTCCATTTGTCAGCATTGGTGATAGACGAGAATTAAGGAGTTGTGCGTATTGGGCTGCGCTTTGTGTTTTTAATGATTTTCTATAAGCTGTTTTTCTTATTAGTTTTGACCTCTCCTTTCTTGTATTTATGACTATTTTTGCTCTGACGGCTCTGTGGTCACTTCCGATAGAAAATTTGTTAAGTACAGTTACGTCTTGCACTATGTTTTTCATGTTTGAAATTATCAGATCGATTTGGTTTTTTGTAACTCCATCTGGGCTAGCACAAGTCCATTTTCTCTGGGGGGCCTTTTTGGAAAAGCTGTTCATTGCATAAAAGTTGTTTTGTTGTAGGAAGTCAAGCGATACTTGGCTTCTATCATTTCTTGTCCCAAACCCATGACTTCCCAGTGATGTTTCACTGTCGTCTTGTTTGTGGCCTAATTTGGCGATAAAATCTCCCATAATCAAAGTGTAATGGGAAGGTGTCTGTCGCAAAGCTGTGTTGATGTCGTCGTAGAAGCTTTCAATATCTTCGTTCTTTTGAGTCGAGGTGGGGGCATAGGTTTGTATAATTGTCAATGTAGACTTACTGTTTAATCTAAGTGTAAGGTATGCTACTCTGGGACTTACGCTTTGGATCTGTAAGACATCGCGCACATGTGATTTGTGTATTAGGAAGCCCACTCCACCTTAATTTATATTTTCTGTACCCACATAATATAGTAGGTGACCTGATTGAAGTATCAGTTCTTTCTCTTCTTTTCGTTTATGCTCACTGATTCCTAGTATGTCCGACCTTAAGAACTTGAGCTCTTCCTCCAATTCCTGAAATTTATATGTTGTCGATAGGGTTCTAACATTGTAACATTGCCCGATCCATTCCGGGGATTCTTAGCACCCTCCACCCGTGCTCTTGTCCTATCGCTACCTTGATTGGGGAGACACGGGTCGCCGAAAACTGAGGGCCTTGTATCTTCTGTACTCATATCGTATCATAAACGGGGGTTTTGGACGTTTACCCTAACACGCTGGCCATTGCGGGTTGTTAAGGGGTCCATGGAGAGTTGCATTTCCTCAACTCTCGTTCTAACGGTTATTCCGCCGTGAATCGGACGCCAGAGCCTCGTCGGTTGTCTAGCAGGGTGCACCGGGTGCCAAGAGTTTGGCACCAGCTCGAGCAAGTGAGGTTGGCAGTTGAGGTTGACTTTGGACCTTCTTAGCCATCACCCCCTTACACCCCTCATAATCATAAAACACGGCTCCCCAAAATTCACGGCAGATCTACTTAAGGGGAGTCGCAAGACGATAAGAATATTAGTGGGTCAGCTAACGAGGCACTGTAGAATGAGCAGACACATGGAAAAGATCGGCCTGGTAGATAATAGCCGTTGCAGGTTCTGTCGGGAGGAGGAGGAAGCTCCAAAACACGTGTGTTGCGAGTGTGAGGAGTCTGATTAGGAAGACCAGACTGGATGAGGTGCTCTAAGCATGGTTCGGAGTGCTACAATAAACCTGCAACTCCCTTCTATTCTATGTTGTAAATTTACAGTATTTTTTTTAGACATGAATGCGGCACTTGTAATCTACGTAACATGTTCATAAGCTTCTTTATTGTTATTCTGTTTATCTCATTATTGACTGTTTCTTGCATTCTTGACCGTTCCTCCCATAGCATTTTTGTTCTTCTGAAATTACATTATATTTTTGAAGTTGTTGATATATTGTCTTGCATACTGCTCTCTATACAGTGCATGGAGCATTTTCCCTTCTCTTAGGAATTGTGGTTAAAGTTGTGGTTTTTCTATTACTATGTTTATTTGAGTATTTAAGTATTTATATAGCGACGTGAACTGTTTATACCAAAGGTTTTGTATTTGATATGTTCCTGTGCATTTCCAGTTATATGTTTTGTACAATGTTTGCCAATTCTTCTGTTGTTATTTTGTATTCAGTTGGCTCTTTTGTATGTTGCTGCCTATTATCCTCTTCTCTAATCAACTCAAATTCAAAGTTTATTGGTAATATCATGCAAAGCATTTTTACAGGTCAGAAGAAAAGTAAATAAGAAATGTAGATCAATCTATCATAACTATACAATTAATACTTACAATACTTAAAGTTGCACACACTAATCAAAACATTTATACTCTAACTAAAATTTAAGGATAAAATACAGAATAATGTCAATATTAAAACACGAACACTCAATATAGTTTAAAACATCTTACATAATACTAAAAGCAACGATAGAATTTTTTTTTAAATTAGAGAAGTCACAGCTCAAGTACTCCTCAAAAGAATAAAAAGGCACTGGCTTTTAGAAAATCCTTAATTTTATGCTTAAACTTTTCATGGCTAACATACAACGGAAGCACATTGAAAAATTTTATTCCATAAAAGTTGGTACCACTTCTCGCTCTTGAAAGCCTCAGATGCTCTGGAACCAGGTTAATGTTGTTGCGTGTAGGATATGAGTGAATGGATGAATGTGTGGAAAACAAGTGAAGGTTTTGTT
Source organism: Pissodes strobi (assembly GCA_016904865.1). NCBI lineage: Eukaryota > Metazoa > Arthropoda > Insecta > Coleoptera > Curculionidae > Pissodes > Pissodes strobi. Next base: position 782 of record JAEQML010078172.1, on the reverse strand, counting down.
TTACATAGAGTAGACATTCAAGTATATATATATAGACATGGTAGGATCAACAATCCTAGCTGAACAAACACAGGTTTACAGTCATCCCTATAAGCCAGGTTGCAGAGAATTCTTATGCATCTTCTTTGCAGTCCAAATATCTTATGAGCATGAGCTGAATGGGCCCATTCAAGAACAGCATAACTCATTTTAGATGCGAAGTAGGTATGGTAGGCTGTGAGCAGGGACTTTAAGGAAACACAAAAGGAGAGGTTTCTTATTAGATAGATGGATCTTGCTAATTTTTTACTCAGTTCAAGTATATGACTTTCCCAGATCAGGGAGGTGTCAAGGGTAACACCCAAAAAACAAACATTGTGTTGGCAGTCGACAAGAAGTGGGTGGTTGTTTAAACGTAAAGGAGAAATTTATTGATTGAGTCTTTGTTGTGTTCAAACAAAGCTTGTTAGCCATGAATCATTGTTCGATATTGGCTTGAGTTTCCACTATACCTGAGTCTGAGAATTCCGAGGACAACAGACTGGAACAAATTTAGGGAAAGTCTGGTAATGTCCATGGGAACTTTAGGGCAGGCTATTTCATCAAAACAAGAACTAGAAATTGAGGTGGTAAAGCTAAACAGTATAATCGTCGACTCCTATGAACAAGCGTGCCCACTTAAGAAAGCGAGCGCCAAGAGGCTGCCTTGGTGGAGTGATACTCTGGACCGTCTTAAAAAAGACGTGAGAAGATCACACCGCCACGCTTTCAGGGAAGGGCGGCAGGAGCTCTGGGATGTGTAT